>JAGFNQ010004340.1:252669-485991 GCA_024364735.1 Boesenbergia rotunda
TTGGGCAAACAATGCAGAATTAAGTCAATACTTAGTTCGTGATCCATTGCAAATCCGAGTGTGCCTAGTCGCTCAATGTACCCCAACATCTTCAACACAAACTGTGAAACAGAAGTGCCTTCCTGCATCTTAGAGGTGAAGAGGAGTCTGGAGACCTCGAACCTTTCGGATCTCGCCTGCTCGTCAAACAGCTCATGAAGATGGAAGACGATGGTATGAGCATCCATATGCTCATGCTGCTTTTGTAGCTCAGGTACTATAGCGGCCAGCATGATGCAACTCACAAGTTCAGAATCGGCCACATGTTTCTGATAGGCCACTAACTGGTCTGGAGTTACATCTTCAGGAGGATGGTTGGGAAGTTGTTCTTCAACGACATAAGCAAGCTTTTCTGCCTTGAGGACTATCCTCAGGTTTCGAAGCCAGTCTATGAAGTTTGGCCCAGTCAGCTTATTGGTGTCCAAAATGGAACGCAAATTCAGAGAAGACATGATCAGGAGATTATCCTAGAAATACAAATTGAGGTTATGTGATAAGAATGATAAAGAATGCATCAATATACATTAATTAAATCTTATTTATTTTTCGAATTAAATAACCCTTTTTATCAATTCGGGAGATCGTAGGAACATCTCTAAATAGGTTGATATCCAACCATAGATAAGAACAACCATGGCTAGAGTCCATCAAATTATTCTTAGCTATGAAGGTAGGTAATTATACCGATTACATATTATACATATGTAACTATCACATTATGCTATCAACTAATTGAATGTTTGCATAAATCATTGGGTTGTTAACTTATTAACAAGTATGCAACAATATACATAGCACCCAACTGCACCTCTCTTTACATCGACCTTGGCTGTGGCACAACAAATCGATGCTCCAAGCTTAAGGCTGACCCATTAATCAAGAAATAGTTTTAATATGGTTGAAGCTCATTTAACCGTTTAGTCAGGCTTGGATGTGTCCAACAACCAAAACTAAGGATTGACCTCTGACTCCAACTATATTAATCATAAACTAATTCCATAGTTTGAACATGTTGAGGTTCAAGCCGGGCATGGATGTGTCCATCAACCCAAACGAGAAACAAAACTCCGGTTCTAACCATATTAATGGAAGGTGTTGGCCTTAATATTTTGTAAGGGGTTTTGGGTCTCATCCTTTTTCTTTTATGCACATTCATGACATATAATTATGTCATGTTCTAACGATTTCCTTATAAAGTATGTATGTGACTTAATTTATCAGTCTCATTATTGAATTAGGAACCGGATTTCCTAATTCTAATTTCATACTTTATTCAAGGAATTGTTTTGGGAAACAATTTCCTGAATTATCATAATCAATTTCGAAATAATATGTTTAAGACTTTGATTTCTGTAAATCAAATCTTATTAAATTAAGAGACAGATTCCCTTAATTCAACCACATATTATTTTCATGAAAATCTTATTTAAAGAAATATACTTTATAGGAAACAATTTTCCTAATTAATTTTGGAGACAATAATATGTAAGAGCATCACCTCATAAATCAAATAAGGAAATTATCGTTTGAGAATCACCTCAAAAATTTTCAAGATTTGATCACATATTTTATTTATGGAAAATTAATATCAATAACTTAATTTGGATGGCTCTCCGAGGCTCAATCCAAATTAAACATTTGACAATTTAAATTCAATTTAGGAAATTTAATTATAACAACTAACTTTAAATTAGACGGCTCCCCGATGCTCAATCCAAAATAAAGAATTTTGTAAATAATTTAATTTCCAATTATAATTTAAATGCCAATTAATATTTCCATAATTTGTCTAGACTTTCTTGAAAGAAAGTGCCCAAAATTGCGAGCTTTCCATAAATGGAAAGTTTCTAAAAATAAAAGGTTTTCAGAATAATTGTAAGTTTCTGGTACAAAGAAAATTTATGTTTTTCCAAAATTAGAAAATTTCCAAAATAGGAAATTTCCAAAATTAGAAAGTTTCCAAAAATGGAAAGTTTTCACAATTATCATAAAGATTCAGAAATAGAGATATTTCAAAAGTTTACGAAATTTCATGAGGATTTCCAAACTTTGAAATTCCTAAATCGAAAATTTATCATAATTGAAAAGTTTCCATAATTGAAAATTTTTCAAAATTGAGGTCATGATAAAGCTTTCCGCAAAACAATTATATGATTATGTCGAACACAAACCTCGGCTCTGATACCACTGTTGGGTCCGGGTGCATGTTGACATGGATGCGGGTTCGTAATTTTAAAATTAATTACGTGCAGCAGAAGGTTTAGCATAAATAATTTCTCTAAATCATTTAACCACACATCTAAGCATACAATTTTATCTTGTGTAGACATGATCATATATTTAAAATTTTTGCAGAAACGTAAACTAATTTACATATTACCTCGCGTAACTCGAAGGAAGGGACAAGATCGAACCGTAAGCGTCCCTTGGAAGCTCCGCCTCTATTCGCGTCCACACTGACTATCTTCGGGATGACTTCGCAAAGCCACGAGTTTCGTGTTCTCAAGAACTACTAGATTCTCTGAGAACGCGACGAAAAAAAACCAAGAGAGAAGTCGGAAGACTAACCACAAAAGGATGGCCGGCTGGTGCTCCTTCTTGGGGCTGGTTGGCACACGGCAAGAATGGGAGAAGAGAAGGAGAGAAAGAGAGGGAGAGAGTCTATGCCTTCATCTCTATGATTATCACCCAAGCCTTGCCTTGGGTCCTTTATATAGTGGTCTCTCAACCATCAAACCTCTCAAATATGGAATAACTTATTCCATCATGCCAAGTTTGATTTTATATCATGGTTAAAATCATATTTTAATTCATGATAAAAAACAATCAAGTCTCTTCTCTCTTATGGAATAAATTTACTTATCATGGTAAATCAATCCATATTGATTTTATAAAATAAACCAATCCATGGTTCATTTTAATTTCCATGAAAAATAAACCAAACCTTGGTTTATTATATAAAAATTTATATCATCCATAATTTTATAAAACAAACCATACTTGGTTTATTTTATAAATTGAACCGAAACTTGGTGCTCTCCCTTTGTTGTGGCCGGCCAAGCAAAGAGGGTGGGGACCCTCTTTGGCCGGCCTATCCAAGTCATGCCCTAATGAATTAAACTTATTTAATTCATCTATTAAGTCTTCAAAAGACTTAGCCATTTTACGCTTTCGATGCGTCTCTGAAAAATTTAGATTCGACTTATCGTTTGGCTCAACCAAACCTAATCTCTCTTGATTGGAAAATCCAATTTTCAACTCGTTTTAAATCCCTTAGATTACTCGTAGTGTGTGTAACTAAATAGGCTTTCGATTTATGTTGGCCGTCTATAATTAATCAATTATAGAACGATCATGAGTGGCACCTAGTAGTACATCATGATCCCCAATTAATCGAAAGATCAACGGTTGACCTCAGAAACAATTCTGAAACCCTTCAGCAGCTATAATGAATCGTGCCTCATTCCCTTCACCATCTTATATCCACTTGGTTCAGGACATGGTCTATGTGTGTCAGTCCCCACTAGGCTGATTACGTCACACCTAGCCCAAGTAATGTTTTCTCGTCTTACGGATTCTAATTACTCTCATATATTTAAGAGATTCATACTCTGAACATGTCATGCTCTGGCAGAGGCTTCGAGTAACAATCCGACGATAGGCCTGGGGTATACATCTCCTCGCAAGGAGTGGTGAATCCTCTGTAGGATGTTCAAACATCTTCGGCCACTTCGGCTTATACCCAATCATCCTGGGTTCACACCTCCTTGGAGATGCTTGCTTAAGATGTCAAAGTATAAGTCTCCATGACCAAGATGACTTGAACACCGCAAGTCAAAGGAACATCGCACTTAAGCTGCAGTAAGAACTTCACTGACATATCTATATGTAGACTACCATATGAAGTTTTACAGTCAGTCACTCCAATGAACTAGTTCCCTTAACTAGCATTCATGTTTATCTCCGGACATCTCAATGTCACCAGCCAGTGAGAATCAGCTGATTAGAGAATAACCCATGCTAGTCTCAACTGAATTGATAGTGCCCGTATTTATCAATTCATCGACTAGGGACAATTTCAATACTTCACAATTGCACATGTAGAGATAATCACTAGTTGTGAATTCATCACAAATTCTCTCATGCTGTGAATTGTATTGCGGACATTCAGTAAATGAGTTTAAGATCTTAATCAAATACACAAACATGTATACTCAAATAGTGAATATTCATTTATTAAAATAAATGATTACAATCATAAGGCGATTGCCTTAGGACACTTCTCTCATATCACTAACAGGGATGACCCAGAAGTCCCCGCCACGGCCAAAAATTCAAGGATCCTGACCATAATAAAAATGGCTCGCCGTTGATCCGCCTCTGGATGACGGTTCCTAGATACGCAACCATGCGGGGATGCTGAAGCGATAGGGAAGAACCCGAGCAAAGGAGTGATCTCCTCTACTAGATCCATTGACTGTATCCCCTATTCTTTGTATTCTCTTGATATGTCATTATCAATGTATTTTCCGTAGAGATGGAGGAAAACACTTATTATCTCTGTCGTGTAAGCGCCTCAAGTAGTAACCAAATATTCTGCTAGTTTTACCTTATCTGAGGGTGCTTGTTTCATATTGGGTAGGTTGTGTGTTAACCTTATGTCCCCGAGCCTCCTCCATTTCCCAGTTAGGGGTGGTAGGGGTTGCGTAGATCTTGGTTGGGTATCTGCAGCACCCAACCCCAGCCTAAGTACCTCGGGCATCCGCAATGTCGTGAGGCATTAGAGTGTTTATTTCATGGTTAGGCGTCCTTAGCACCCAGACCAAGCCTAAGTACCCCCGGGCATTCGCAGCACCGCGAGATATTAGGGTTTGGTTTCTTGGTTGGGCGTCTGTAGCACCTAGACCAAGCTTAAGTACCCCGGGCATCCACAGCACCGTGAGGTATTAGGGTTTTTGTTTCTTGGTTGGGCGTCCGTAGCACCCAGACCAAGCCTAAGTACCCCGGGCATCCGCAGCACCGCGAGATATTAGGGTTTGGTTTCTTGGTTGGGCGTCCGTGGCACCCAGACCAAGCCTAAGTACGTTGAGTATTGCAGCACCCCGAGGTATTAGGGTTTGGTTTCTTGGTTGGGCGTCCATAACACCCAGACCAAGCCTAAGTACCCCAGGCATCCGCAGCCCCGTGAGGCATTAGGGTTTTTATTTCTTAGTCGGGCATCTGTCACACCCAGGACAAGCCTAAGTACCCCGGGCATCCGCAGCACCTCGATGTATTAGGGTTTGGTTTCTCGGTTGGGCGTCCGTACCACCCAGACGAAGCCTAAGTACCCCGGGCATCGCAGCAACGCGAGGCATTAGGGTTTTGTTTCTTGGTTGGGCGTCTGTAGCACCCAGACCAAGCCTAAGTACCTCGGCATTCGTAGCACCGCAAGGTATTAGGGTTTGGTTTCTTAGTTGGGTGTCCGTAGCACCCAGACCAAGCCTAAATACCCCGGGCATCCATAGCACTGCGAGACATTAGGGTTTTGTTTCTTGGTTGGGCGTCCATAGCATCCAGATCAAGCCTAAGTACCCCGGGCATCCGCTGCACCACGAGGTATTAGGGTTTTGTTTCTTGGTTGGGCGTCCATAGCACTAGACCAAGCCTAATTGCCTCGGGCATCGGCAGCACCACAAGGTATTAGGGTTTGGTTTCTTGGTTGGGCGCCCGTAGCACCCAGACCAAGCCTAAGTACCCCGGGCATCCGCAGTACCGTGAGGTATTAGAGTTTGGTTTCTTGGTTGGGCGTCCGTAGCACCCAGACCAAGCCTAAGTACCCCGGGCATCTGCAGCACCGCGAGGTATTAGGGTTTTTATTTGACGTATCGATACTTGTGCGATGGCATATTCCTTTATTTCATGAATTCGCTGCAAGGCAGCAAGAACGCACAGGCAAGTACATAGTATGCGACACACATCTTATCGGGGGTGACCGAACTGGAGACAGTTGGCCTGTTCTAGCTTTGTGAGCCTTTGGTTCCTGTCCTCCTATGAATGAGCGCTTCCTCTAGTTAGCCTTCTTGCGCCCTCAGGTTTTTCCGGGACTCCGATCTGACTTCCCCACTGTAGCATCGCCGAGACACCAGTTGATCTCCTTTGGCTTCAGTCACTCAGTCGCCCACCGGGAATTTTATCTTCTAGTGGTAGACAGAGACTACCGCCTGGAAGACACTGAGCACCAAGTAGCCCAAGATGGCGTTGTAGGATGACGGAGCGTCCATGATCAAGAAGGGTATCCTCCTGGTTCTCTCGAGCATGTTGCTACCCAATGATAGCGATAGGGTGATTTGCCCTATTGGATGTACTCGATACCTGGTGAAGCCAAACAGTGGGGTCGAGACCGGAAGTAGTTCCTCATCGATCTGCATCCGATCTAGAGCAGCCTTATACAGGATGTTCACGAAACTTCTTGTATCCACGAAGATGTGCTTGACCTCATAGTTAGCGATGCGGGCAAGGATCACTAGGGCATCTTCATGGGGAGCTTCCACCTCTTCTAAGTCTTCGGGGTCGAACGAGATCGTAGGGCCATGATACTGGCTCTGGCTCATCCCAATCGCATAGTTCTCCATATGTCGGGTGTTGGACTTCCTTGCCCGATGGGAATCTCCTCCGGAGATTACTCCCAAATGTCCAGAGGGCGGGCTGCATGTAGGGGCCTTGCCCTTCCTGGGGTCTCTTTCCAAGGAGGGGGACCTAGGGGGTGCAGGCCCCTGGGTCCTTCCCTTTGACCACGACCGAGACCGATATCGGGTCTCTCTTTCCATCGGCAGGCATTGTCGGAGAGAAGAGCTTCGCCGAGAGGAATTCGGGCGATACCCCGTCTTCTTCCATTTCCTTCGAGGCTGGTAGGCGAAAGCTGGTCGAGACAGTGGACACCGAGCAATTGGTGTCACTGATGAAGTACTGCGGTTTCCATGACAGTACCACACACTCCGCCGAGGAGTGTCATGCCTTGAAGAAAAAATTGAGTGAGGAGGCAGACACCAAGCCTCCTTGGGCAGGTGTTGGGGGTTCCCTCCTCTCGGACTGGGTGACGATTTGAGGAGGGACCCCGACTGGTTCCTTGCGTCGGGCGAATTGCACCTCCTCCATGTTGACATGCTTGACCGAATGCCCCAGTAAATCATCGAAGCTGGCGGGTGAGTTCTTCACCAATGATCGGAAAAAATCCCCTTCCGAGAGCCCTTGGGTACAAGCACTGACAAGGATTTCCGACGTGACACTTGGCACATCTTGTGTCACCCGGTTGAACCGCTGGATGTACTCCTTGAGTGGCTCTTTCAGCTTCTGCTTGAGAGCGAATAGATTGAGTGACGTCTTCTGATAGCGACAGCCACTGGCGAAGTGGTGGAGGAAGGGGGCTCTAAACTCCATGAAGGAGTTGATAGAACCCGGGGGCAACCTCTGGAATTATCATTGGGCTGCTTCGGATAGGGTGTTCAAGAACACCCGGCACTTCACACCGTCGGTGTACTAGTGTAGGAGCGCCGCATTTTCAAACTTACAAACATGATCCTCTGGATCTGTCTTCCTATCGTAATCAGCAATCCCAGGCCCGCGGAACTGCGTCGACATGGGGTCTTCTACAATCTCAGATGAGAAGGGAGTAGAGGGAGCCTTAGGGGAGGTCTTAGGTTCCTCCCTCTTCCCTTGTCCATCTTCATGTCTCAGCGCACTAGAGGCTACCAAGTTGGCCTTCTCAATGTCTCTGGGAGAGTCTCGCCGGTGGTCCGAGGCTACCCTAGCGCGTCGCCCCGGTGGTGTAACAGATATATGCAGTTGAGGGTGCAAGATAGAGACTCTGGGGATCTCCTCCCGCACTGCAACACCCCGCTGTGAGGCGGCCTGCTCGATTTGGTGTTGTTCGAGAGCCTCTTTGATGGTGTTGGCCACCAAGCGATCCAGTTCCTCCTTCGTCAAGACAATGGATTGTCACGCCGGTTCTGCCATCAGTGCTCCTTCTGGTGCTTTACAGGTTTCCCACAGACGGCGTCAAACTTGTTCCAGAAGGAATCAACGTCGATGGCCAGTCACTAGGGTTCAACCCACACGGATGCTGACGCCAGAGGAAGAACTCACACCCTGTGAGATTAACACGAGAGTTAGGGAAACACGCCAGAGGTTATCCGACGGAGCCTACTCTGACGCTCAAGTCAGTGCCTCGATCCAGGAGATGAAGAGTAAGACAAGAAAGGAGATATGCGAGAAGTAGAGAGAGAGCGTAACCCATTTACCGGAGGGGTTGGAGTACCTTTTATACCTGCGGCGGTTGTCTCATGAGTCTCCACAATCTTTACCACGTCCCCCCGATTGTCGGTTACAAGATAACCTTTGCAACGGTCCACACCGTCATTAAGTTTGAACCATTGCAACAATTATGGGTCATGATGACTCCGTGATAAGGGGTGATGGTTATCCACAAATCTGAAGAAAGGGGGGTCGTTACTTGAGGTCGAATGCTTCTTGGGCTCTACTTTCCCAAGGTGATCTCGGGGTCTTCTGGCCCAGGGGGTCCCGAGCATTCCGCTTTCCTAGAGGTGGTCTCGGGAACCTGGCTTTCCGAGGTGATCTCGGGAGTATGTCCTCCGATTTGAACTCCGGGGTGTGTCTACCCACGAGGGGGGGTCCCAGGGGAACCTCTTCCCGAGAGGCTCTCGAGAGCTCTGGAAAGAGAGTCATTCAGACTCGCTATATTTTGCCACACAGCTTCTTCAGCCCACGTGTCAGCCACGGGGTACTCAACCCCATCAGCAGGAAAGTCCTAGGTAAGCTAGGCAAGTAGTCTTGACCTGCAGGGTTGAGCGCGAAGTCCTGGTCGAGGATCGGGCAACGATGACTTGGCGAGTGAAGTCGAGCACGAAGACTTGGTCCGGGGGACCGAGCAGAAGACTTTGCCGAATGGGGATCGTGGACAGGAGTTGAGACGGGTCGAGGTAGAACGTCGTCGAGTTCTAAGTTCTTGGAGGTCAGGCAAAAGCCCAACTAAAGGTTCCGGGTGACAACAAGTAAACTCTCCTGAGAGGAATAGGTGAGGACGCGTTCCCCGGTGAGGGAACAATATGCGGTGGTCCGACCTAGACAACACTGGTTGTAATTCATACATGTTTTCATTATATATTATTAGATGTATGGAACTAACCCATGTTGCAGCTGAAAAAGATAAAGCAGCTTGACTGGGGCACCTGAATGGGACTCAGGCGCCTGAAAGCTGGCAGATGGCTGCTGAGCTGGCACAACGGTCAGACTGTCATGGCGAGTGGTGAATGGAGGATCCACGTCGGCACTCAAGTGCCTGAAAGGGACTCAAGCGCCTAACCAGGATAGAATTTGACCGGGCAAAAGATAGAGTTTCCGCCCGATCCGCTGCAACGTGGGCGCCTGAATGGCCATTCAGACGCCTAAGTAACAACTATAAATAGGGGTCGAGTGTAGCAGTCCAGGACACCAATTCAATCGCTGCGATCACTTTCTTCTTCTGTGTGTTGTGCGACCGAAGTTCAGACAACGCTGAAATGTCATCTGACTCTCCGAACGATGATCTGTCCTCACATTTTAGGAGTCAGTATTATTGTTCATTGTTCATTTCTTATTGCACACTTCAATTTGTAACTTGTAAACATTCTTGCGATTTTTAGTGACACCCAAAGTAAACGATCAATGATCGTTGGCCTTGCAGTAGGAGCCGGTCAAGACTCCGAAGCAAGTAAAACCAACTTGAGTTAGTGATCATGATTTGCTGTTTATTTCCGCTTCTCTCTCTCTTACTCTTATGCTTATTCTCAATGCTTCCGCTGTGTACTTTGCTTACTTTATTTAAGTGTTAAATCCAAAATTTTTGTGAAGCGATATTCACCCCTCACCCCTCTATCGCTCAATCTCGATCCTACAGCTATCACTATGGAACTCCACCAGTGACCTGATGCAATGTCAACACCGATGAGCGAGGCACGACATTGCCGGCTTTGCACCTTTGATACTTAAGTTAGCACGGTGCTTAAGAAAAAAGATTTGCTCCCTCAAGAGAATGGCTTACACTGGAAAAGAGAGTGCCTTCCGCAGGGAATGGCTTGGGTAGGCTGTGAACAAGAGTGCCTTCCGTTGGGGGAATAACTTAGTTAAGGTGGAAAAAGAGAAGGAAAAAGAACCATGTTTGACTTGGTCAACTCACTACGTTGACTACTAATTACTAACAACGCTCTTTTCTGATTTGTTGAACTGATCCCTTCATCAGTGGGCTTCCTCTCATTTATATAGAGGGGAGGGCAAGCCTTATGTGGACAACCATCAACCTTAGCTGCCTTGTTGTAGTTTAGGGAAAAGTCAACCCTAGGTGTGGAAGGCAACTATCACCTCATGTCTGATCTAGTGTGGGGCGGTTGTCACTTCATGAACATGATAACTTCTGACACCCTATGATTTCACCACAGTGGAGATAGGATTGTTGTCCTCCGGTTCAGTCGGTTACTGCTATTCTCATACCCACAGTGTGGCCAAGTCAACCCTTATCTTTTACTTCTAACACAAGAAGAGTTGACAGAGGTGATTTAACAAATTGATCGGAGGGACGGGAGTGCAGGGGAGATATTTTTCGAGGGAATGTTCTCGTGACCAAGCTAGCGACATCCTTTGCTAGACTGCTAGTTAGAGAGAGATTATTATTGGGGAAATCGACCCAAGTATGATCGGGAGGATCATGAGTTTTGATATGTGTGTCAAAATGATTAAGCTAGGGTTTCATGTTGATCTAATTTGTGTATGTGAGATTTTAGGTTTGCAGGATACACATAGACTTGGTTGGATGTCTTCAGGTATGGTGAAGGGTGGCATGGAGGCAAGACGTGGGCTTGTGTGCGCATCCGAGGGACCATGGACAAAGCAGGGACGATGAGCCGAGGAAAACGGACTTCGAGGCGTACGTGAAGGATGGCAGGAAGACAAGCCGAGGGCTTGTGTGCGCATCTGAGGGACGAGGGCCAAAGTCGATGAGGGCTTGAAGGCAACAGGTCGAGGCTGCTGGAGCAGGAACGATGAGCCGAAAGACTCGGACTTCGAGGCAGCGTGAAGGATAGCATGGAGGCAAGCCGAGGGCTTGTGTGCGCATCTGAGGGACGTGATGGGTATGACTTGGCGGGTTTCCTTAGCGAATACCTGGTCGATCTGAGAGACCTCTCCATGTCTACGGATTAAAAATTAATCCGAATGAAGACCCTTCTCCCATCGACCGTCTCGTGCCGTATCGAATGATCCAAATCACAACTCGGCCAATTACCAAAATCGGCCTTGTGATTTGCTGGACCGTTCGACCGCGAAAAAGACGACGAGTTGATCGTCGACTTTTGTGTTTATGGTCGGAGTCCAATTAGTAAATTAATGGCTATGATAAGAAATCAAATTAATAAACTAACACACATAAAATGACGAGACGAATAATACAAGCACATAATTGACATAAGGTTAATCAAAAGAGCATAGGGAAAGATATACCTTCCCAATCACTTCGCGGTCTTCTACCTTATGTCCCTCTCTTCACAGACGTCGTGTGGGTGACGATCTACAGCGAACCGAGATCACCAAGAGCACTAAACAATCCCTTCTTCTAGCCGACCAAACCCTAGCCTCTAGGGTTTGCGCCGCCGGCCCACCTTCTCCTCTCCCTTTGCGCCGCCAACCGCCGGAGCCTTCTCCAAGCCTCCGGACCAGCACCCTGAAAACCCCTCTTCCTTCAGCCTTGTGGCGCCGCTGCAAACCTCCCTTGCGCCCCTCACCATCGGTTGCCAGCCGCCGGCCCTCTTTCCTTCACCACCGAGCACCCCAAAAGGAAGTGGACACCTCTTCCTTGCCTATGCTAGCCTCGTCCAAGAGATGGTGAAGGAGGTAGGGAGAAAAGAGAAGGAAGTGCTTCCTTCTCTTGTGCGCTGGCGAAACCCTAAGGGAGAGAAGGAGGGAAGGAGAGGAGAGGAGAGACTTTGGGTATCAACTCTTGGATTAAGTCTTGGTTACTTGATCTCATAGGGTATTTATAGGGCTAAGGTAGGGACCAAGAGGAGAAGTTGGATCTTGGCCCACTAATGGATCTAAACCCGATCCATTAATTAATATCCATTCCACTAAAGGATCTTAATTGAACTTCCTCACCAACCCCATATTTTCATATGGGTTTCACATATTACGAGTCGTCCATCCTCCCATGTTTAAGATCTTGAATGCCTGTTAATTAATTTAAATTATTGACAATTCAAATTAATTAACTTCTGGATCCTTGACTAGTATCACTCAACCTTATCATCGTGCCGGATTAAATCCACCTGCAGGGTTTAGCACGATGAACCTTTTGAGCTCATCAAGGGGGCATCATCATCCCGACTAACCAGGACACGGATTCCGTCAATAATCAACAGCACATCATATTATTAATATTATCTCCCAACTTACCGGGTATTTCGATCTAACAGAATAGATCTCGCCCATTGGTAAATTAAAGAAATAATAATTAATAATATATGCCCATTATTATTTCAGAATTAAGGGATCGTACTCCATAATATAAACTGAGGTCCTATCCAATTAACGAGTCAGTACAAATTAGATAACCTCGGGTTTTGGTCCTGCTCAATGCACTCATAGTACACTAGTGTAATTCTATGATCAAGACCAACCATACCTAATTACACTACAACCATCCCGATGGATTATTCAATTCCATCTCGGTTGTGAGCCTCTATTTATGCTAAGTAAGGAACTGATAACATGATCTTTCGTGTGACATCACACACCATATTATCTACAATGCAAAGCAATTGGACTTTGTGCATGTACTATTATAAACAGACACCTAGTGTAGTTGTGATTCTCTTTTCATAATAAATATATTCATATAAAGAAGTCATGTCTTTCAGTATAGACATCTTACAAGACGAGAGCCGAAGACGAAGAGGACACGAAGGCAACAGATCGAGGCTGCTGGATGAAGAGTCAACCAGGTCGTGAGGGTTCTAGTATTGAGGGAATTATACTCGGGAACTAAGTCATGAGGGTTCGAGTGCGGAGAGAAATGTACTCGGGAAGGGTAACCCTAGAATTAGGGATGGACCAGTCGACTGATCCAGGATCAGTCGACTGGCAGTGACCAGAATTTGAAGAGTTAGGCTGTGACTTTCAAATTCAAAATTACCAGTCGACTGGTAACGGTCATATTCAGCCTCGAGCTCTATTTAAGGGAGCTCGTTTAATACTGTTTCTCCTTGGCGAAACTTTCTTGGTTAGAGCTTCTTAGTAGCCTATATTGCTCAGGGATTGTCCAAGGTCTGTGGCGAGGTTTCTCCACCCACAAAGAGCGACAAGAGCTAGCCGGAGGTGCTCCGGGGAATCATCCACCAAAGGATCGGGATCGTCCACCTTACAGACAGCCGTGGAGTAGGAGTTTCATCTCCGAACCACGTAGATCGATTTGTGTTAGCATTGTTTTAGTTTTTATTTAGTATTTTCGCTTGCGCATGCTAACGTTGTAGGTAGAAAATCGAACGAAAGCTATTCCCCCCCCCCTCTAACTTAACGGTAAGATCCTAACAAGTGGTATCAGAGTTTGGTGCGCTCATCTACGGATTAACCGCTGAGAGAGCAAAAGCTAGAGGAGATGATGATTGAAGAAAAGTTGGGTGATGACATCAACGTTCCACCTCCCTATGATCGCGAAGATTTCGACTATTGGAGGATGTGAACGAAGACTTGGTTTGACATGGATTGGTAGTGTGTGATGGTACTAGAAGAGCCATTCGAAATTCCAAGAGATAAGCATGGGAAAAAACTCCGACCTAGATATTGGACCAAGGAACAACAAGCACAATCAAGGACAAATGAGAAGGTAATTGGAGTATTACTTAATATTTTTCCTAATGATATAATTAGTGGTGTAGGAGAATATCGAAATGCATACGAGTTATGGAACAAGTTGGGAGCAATTCATGAAAATCCTACACAAGCCCAAATAATGGAAGAGCCAAAGGAAATGAGTTCAATGGTCTAAGAAGAGAAAGAAGAAAGTGAAAATTCATTCATATCATCAAGTGAAGTGGCTCAAGAGAGTGAAAAATTATCCACTTCATCAAGGGACGAAGAAGAGGTCTCTACTTCAAGAATTGAGGGGGAGGAGAGACCCTCTACAATGCCGGAGCAAGAAGAAGCCTCAACCTCCACTAAAGCAAAGTCAAAAAACCACATCATTTGCTTTGGATGCAACAAGAAGGGGCACTACAAAGACAAGTGTCCATTAGGTAAAAAGGAGGTAAACCCTAAACCCAAGTCAATTTCTTTGAAATCTAATATGGGTTGTAGGGAAAAGGAAGGGAAAAAGAACATTAGATGCTTCACATGTGGAGAGCTAGGGCATTATCACACCAAATGTCCAAGAAAAGGAGATCTCAAGAAATTGGAGCATTTGAGAAAGTGGGAGAAAGAAGAAAAGCTTACATTAAGGAGGAGCTACAAGGGTAAGGGAGGTAATCCCTAACTTTAAGAATGTTTCAAATTTTCCTATGTGTGCTAGAAATGATAAAAATTGCTTGCCTATGCGTAATTTTAGTTTCAAATATCAAGATAAAAATAGGGTTACTATTGCGTACCAAAATTCTAAGGAATTCATGTATCGTGATAGATCTAGAACTTTTAAACCTAAGGACCAAGGCATTAACCCTAAGAAAGGGAGACATATGCCTAGACAAATGGGTAGATCTAGGAATGGCCAAAATAAACATTGTGATACTAAGGTTAAGAGCCTAAAAAGGAAAAATCAAGCTTTGAGAGCAAAGCTTGATAAATTAGAAAAGAACCTAGATAGACTCATTAGGGGATCCAAGAGAGTAGGCATGGTGTCGAATGGTCAAAGCCTTAGAAATAGTAGATCGGGTCGGCTGGAACTTGGATGGCTAGAGAGGGGGGTGAATGTAGCCAGACACAAACTTTTCTCTTTTTGAGTTCTCTGCAGTCAGGATAGTAGCGGAAGCAAACAAGCAGAGATAGAAACAAAGATAAACAGAAAATCACAAACTCTAACACGAGGATGTACAAGGTTCGGGGATAACTTGCCCCTACTCCTTGGCGTGCCCGTGAAGTGGGCGATCCCTTGATCATCGGCAGATCAAGCCCCGGGAAATCCGGATAGAGTATAACCTCCTTCTCGGTGGAAAAACCTCTCCACAACAGTTTCAATATAGTGATGAAATTAAGCACAGAGAAACACAAGTAGGCTTACTGAGCACTAGGACAGAAGGAACACAGGAGAACTCTTCACCGAGCTCCACCCAACACAAATCTCACGCAAGAACTCCCCGCTCTTCGTGTCTGCTTGCTGATGGACTCGCCAAGCTCTCTGCCTCTTCCAAGCGCTTAAGTCATCAGAAGAATCAAATGCTCACAGTTTGCCGTGTCTCAAAGAGTTGCTTCCAGGATCAGAGCTACCGAGGCTTCTTCGCTACCCAGCTCTTAAGCCTCTGCCCTGCCAGGTCACCAGGCGCGTCTCTGCAGCTCACCAGCTGCTCACCAGCTCATCTGCAACAACCCAGCTACCACTGACCTCTTTTGGACTCCCTGAACCCTCTTCAGCCGAGCCCCAGGCCAGTCGTCAGCTTCCCAGCCGTTGCCAGCCTACGCGCTAGAAGCCGTTGTAACCTGAGAAGAGAAAACAACCAAACCTGATCAAGGGAAAGTCTCCAGTTGACCCTCCTCCATTGTTTGAATCATCCCTGCATTACCTGCACCCTTAGCAGACGCTTAGCAAACCAAATCAAATGTGAATCAGTAAGGTAGCAGAGAAAACAAAAATGATCAGAGCGAAAATAGAAGTCTAACAGCGGATTTGAATTAAAGTTCAGACACTGATCGGTCACCAGACCGATCAATGATGACCCTGATCAGTCACCAGACCGATCAGTGAAGATCCTGATCGATCGATCAGGCTCCTGCCTGATCGGTCCACAGTGAGGTTACAGGGATCGAGGACTAAACCTGTGATCGGTCACACTGACCGATCACAGATCAGGGATCGGTCACCAGACCGATCCTCAACTTACTGGAATTTCCTCCAGCTCCCACCAGCCAAAGGCCCTGATCGGTCACCTGACCGATCAGGTTGTGCCCTGATCGATCTGGTGACCGATCAGGTCATTCCCTGACCGATCAGGAGCCATCCTTATCGGTCAGGATGAGGATAGTCCGATGTTTGATCGGTCAGATAGACCGATCAAGGTTTCTCACAGAAACCTCCTGTCTCTTCTCTGATCGTTCACCAGAACGATCAGAGACCAAGTAGAAACATTCTGTTCTCTCCCTGATCGATCACCAGAATGATCAGGAGCCAAATAGAACCTTTCAGTTCTCATTCTGATCGTTCGTCAGAATGGTCAGACTTCCCTGGATCGGTCACCAGACCGATCCACAACAGAGAGTTTGTGCCAACTCCCTGATCGGTCTCCAGACTGATCCAGCTTCACCCAATTCAACCCTAAGTCCAGAGAACGGGCTCCCTAGCCTTCTCTGACTCATTCTGGTACCGGAGAAAGAGCTCACGTGCCCTCTACGACCAGTACACTCAATGCTCAGTCCCCCGGACCAAGACTTCGTGCCCGGCTTCACTCACCGGGACATTGCTAAACCTAGCTTCCCTCGCTAGGACCTGGCTTCACTCACCAGGGTTTTAGTCACCCAGCTTCACTCACCGGGATTTCCATCACCTGGCTTCACTCACCAGGGTTTCCATCACCTGGCTTCACTCACCAGGACCCAGCTTCACTTACCGGGGTTTCAGTCACCTGGCTTCACTCACCAGGACCCGGCTTCACTCACCGGGGTTTCCATGGCCCGGCTTCACTCACCGGGATTTCCGTCACCCGACTTCACTCACCGGGACCCGGCTTCACTCATCGGGATTTCAGTTACCTGGCTTCACTCACCAGGACCCGACTTCACTCACCGGGATTTCCGTCACCCTGCTTCACTCACCGGGACCCCGCTTCACTCATCGAGATTTCATTCACTCTGTGCCCAGTCCCCGACCAGGACTTAATCCGAATTCACTCAACCAAACTTAAATTGGTGTCAACACCAAAACAACAATTGGGCCAAACTGCATCAACAGGGTCTAGGATACCAACCTAGGAGATCAAATGCTAAGGAAAGATCATATGCAATGATGCCATATGATTATAGCAAAGGGAAGACCAAAAATTACAAGGAAACCCCACTTAAAGGGGAAAAGAAGAAGTTAATCAAGGACAAGGTGTGGAAAGTTAAGAAAGCAAGGGTTGTAAGTCAAGAAGCACCAGAGGTACACCGGTGTGGTCTTGCCTTTGTAGATGAGTCACCTAGGGAGGTGACCAAGGCTATGAGCTCAAGGGAGAGCTCTAGGAGCCAAAGTGGGATCCATGGTCAATGGATCTCAGGAGGATTTATCCTAGGGGACTAGGTGGACTTAAAAAAACGTGCCAAAAGGTTTGGAAGACTCACTTGAGTCTTAATCCTAGGGAATTGGCACACCAAGAGGAAGTTATATGGATAAAAAGATAAAAATGAGACTATATTGCTTGGAAATTGATTTTCAATGTCTAGATATCATGTAAATCAATGCTAGGGATGCGTTAAGGCTAAGGATGAGAAGACACATCAAGAAAAGATCGAAACTAGGACTTTAGGCCAAGGATAATTTGAACAAATTAGATAATTTTGAATTTCATGCCAAACTTGGGATTGGGAGTAGATTTACTTGTAAACGTTTTTTCCCCAAGAAGACATAGATGACACAAATCTCTCCATGAAATTTTATATTTTTTGAAGATTTGTGGAATTAATTATGCGTTTCTGAAATTAGGATAGAAAAGCTGAAATTAGGGTACCAGTCGACTGGTTTAAAATCAGTCGACTAGGCTAGTGCAAGTCAGAAACTAAGGTATTTGAAGATACTAGTTGACTGCCCCTGCGGTAGTCGACTGATCTTTCTGTTCGATTTCTCAGTTGACTGCCCCAGGGGCAGTCAACTGATCCGCGAGGGTTTTAAAAGAAACAAGTCGCGCAGGGGGTGGTCGAACCTAGGGTTTCAGTGTCACCCCCTGCGAGTTTTCATCTCCCTCGACCTCCCCTTGTGCTCTAAGCATTCCTAAAGCCCTAAGATCACCTTCCTAGCCTCCCTCTACCTCATATCTAAGTCTAGGGTTGAAAGAAACTCTCTTCTCGAGTCAATCTTCATCAAACCTCATCATGCAACGTGCGGGAAAACGGTAACGACTTGTATGGTTTATTGTTCACATTTAGTTCATGATTTATAACTAACTATCCCCTTTTGCATGGTTTCCTTGTTTTTACTCTTCATTTGGGTCATTTTTGGTACATGCATGGGTAAATTGCATTTTAGAGTTGTCCAAAAGAGAAGATTGGGTGAAGGTTCATCCCAATAGCGTCATGTAGATCCTGAGGCACCTCGGTTCCATTCCGAGAAGTGCTGGTGGAGATTTACAGATAATGAGTTTGTATTGATGAACTGTCGGTATCTTAACCGAACATACTTTCAAGAGAAGACCCCCCCACATTGCTGAGATGATCACCTACTTTGGTCTAGAGCAGTTAGAGTATTGTCAGCACTATGTTAATCTTGACATGTGTAAAGAGTTTTATGCCAACCTCACATGTATTAGTCCCGATGATGGGACTTATGAGTCTATGGTTGCAGGAGTGACCATCCCCTTTTCACCTACAGTTTTAGGAATATTTTTGGGGTGTAGGACTTCCAACAATGCATTCACATGCTTTCTAAAAGTTATCGAGCCTTTTGACTTTCCTAATGTGGCCCTAGACCAAATCCATTAGCATTATTTTGAAAGACATCGATGTTCTACATAGCGCATTTTTGAAGCTAAGCGCATGACTCCTATTAGCAACGTGTTGTATAAAATTAACTTAGATTGCATTTTACCTATTGTTACCAAGGGAAGGTCGAAGATTAGACTGCCTCACTTGGTAATGATGTACGCATTAGAGAGGAGATTAGATATTGACATCACCCTGCAAGTCTTTGCATCCATTGTCCATTTCTCGCATAGTGTCAATACCAAGATCTACATGTCTTTCGGTCATGTTTTGATTGAATTCTTTGAGTCTAGAGGTATTCGGACTACTAGGGGTCAGGTACATCGTCTGTCCAAGAACTACGACCAAATCGGCTCACGACAGCTGTCCTTGGCGGGGATTGAGTGCCGGCAAGAGGTGATGGCCTGGAGACAGTGCTCTGATTCCTCCAATTCTGATGAGGAGGTTGCACCTGCTGCTGATGCTAGGGTTACACAGGAGGAGTTCTCCCTACTACGGGAAGACGTTCATGGACTGAGGGAGGACTTCCACACATTTCAGCAGCACCAGTTTTGTATTGATGGGGCGATTCACGACCTCACAGAGCAGTTCTAGAGGTTCCAGCAGAGACAAGATAAGATATATGAGATGATTCAGCACTGGAACCCCATGTATCAGGCCCCTCCTCCTCCTCCTCCAGGCGATGACATGTGATTCAGCTACTTTGATGATGAGGGTGTTGAGAGTGAACTTAGATCGAGCTTAGTTTATTTATCTCTCAAACACTTATTTTGGATTGTAATATTTGAAAACTTCGAGGCTATGGCCCTTGTGACCATTTATGCTTTAATATGGCTTTGTATGAAACTTTTTATTTATGCTTTCATATTGGTTTTATGAGCTTTCAATTCATGTTTAATGTTGCACATATTGGTTCATTTCCTTGTTATTACCTTAATATGGAATGTTATAAGTTTGTTATGGTTATAACAGAGTGTTCATATATGTATCGTTTATCAAGGGATTAAGATAAAAAGGGGAAGCTTTTATCATAGTTTATGACTTGAGTGTTCATACAAGAAGAAGGGGGAGATTTGAAAACAATTCTATGTTTGAAATGGTATAGGATAGGCTTGGCAAACACATAGAATCAAATGTAGGCTTGAGAATTGATACAAAATGATACATTTTCAAAGAATTGGAGTTTGTGTCAAAAGTCAAGCATATTTGGTATTTTTCATGAAATTATATTTTTCTAGGGTATAATATACCTTAACAAATATGCTTGCAAAGTTTCAAAATTTTCCAAATTTTGTGGAATTTTCTAGGGGTTTCTGAATTTGGGCTGAGAAATTCATAATTGCAATGTATCAGTCAACTGTCCCTGGGGCAGTCGACTGATCTTTCTGTGGGTTTGTGAAATGAAGGCACCAGTCGACTGATGCTGTATCAATCGACTGATCCTTCTGGTTGTTGATTTCTGAGGGTTTTTCAGAAATAGATTAGGTTCTTTTTGGCACTAGGGTTAGGATTGCTTGGGGCAATCTTTTTTATGGTGTCAAAGGGGGAGAACTTGTGGTGTTAAGTTAGGTTTGACTTAACTTGGTGTTGTGGAAAATTGAAATTATGTGGAGGGCATAGATTAAGGGGGAGGACATGTTTATGTCTCTTAATGTGCTATGTCTTTAATTTTCAATTGTTATTGTTGTTGTTTTACCTAACTTAAATATATTGCCACACATCAAAAAGGGGGAGATTGTTGGGGCAATCGGCCCAAGTATCATCGGAAGGATCATGAGTTTTGATGTGTGTGTCAATATTATTAAGCTAGGGTTTCATGTTGATCAAATTTGTGTATGTGAGTGTGCAGGTTTGCAGGATACACATAGACTTGGTTGAATGTCTTTAGGTATGGTGAAGAGTGGCATGGAGGCAAGCCGTGGGCGTGTGTTCGCATCCGAGGGACCATGGACAAAGCAGGGGCTATGAGCCGAGGGAAGCGGACTTCGAGGCATACGTGAAGGATGACATGAAGACAAGCCGAGGGCTTGTGTGCGCATCTAAGGGACGAGGGCCAAAGTCGAAGAGGGCTTGAAGGCAACAGGTCGAGGCTGCTAGAGTAGGAACGATGAGCTGAGGGACACGGACTTCGAGACATGCATGAAGGATGACATGGAGGCAAGCCGAGGGCTTGTGTGTGCATATGAGGGACGGGAGCCGAAGACGAAGAGGGTGCGAAGGCAATAGATCGAGGCTGTTGGATGAAGAGTCAACTAAGTCGTGAGGGTTCGAGTACTGAGGGAATTGTACTCGGGAACTAAGTCATGAGGGTTCGAGTGTGGAGAGAAATGTACTCGGGAAGGGTAACCCTAGACTTAGGGATGGACCAGTCAACTGATCCAGGATAAGTCGATTGGCAGTGACCAAAATTTGAATAGTTAGGCTGTGACTTTCGAATTCAAAATTACCAGTCAACTGGTACTGGACCAGTCGACTGGTAACGGTCATATTCAGCCTCGAGCTCTATTTAAGGGAGCTCGTTTAAGATTGTTTCTCCTTGGGGAAACATGCTTGGTTAAAGCTTGTTAGTAGCCTATATTGCTCAGGGATTGTCCAAGGTCTGTGGTGAGGTTTCTCCACCCACAAGGAGCGAGAAGAGCTAGCCGGAGGTGCTCCGGGGAATCATCCACCGAAGGATCGGGGTCGTCCACCTTACGAACAGCTGTGGAGTAGGAGTTTCATCTCCGAACCATGTAGATCAGTTTGTGTTAGCATTGTTTTAGTTTTTATTTAGTATTTCTGCTTGCGCATGCTAACGTTGTAGGTAGAAAATTGAACGAAAGCTATTCACCCCCCCCCTCTAGCTTAACAGTAAGATCCTAACAATTAATAGAAATGAAAAAGTAAAATAACTAGAGGTTCCTACAAGGAATGTTATAGCGGCCTAGATGATGGGTTGAAGACATTCCTAAACGAGATGCTCCTACGTTGTCAATCAACTATGGAGAGAAAGAGCTAAAAGGAGTTTATCTGAGAAGGCACCTGACTGGTAGATCGCTCCAAGGATGTTCCCAAGGGGGATGTTCCCAATCCTTGCGCTTCTGAGTCCGCGCACTTCTGAGCTTGCATGCTTTTTAGACAGCGCACTTCTGAGTCTAGCACCTCCAAGTCTGCGCACATTCGAGTCCATGACGACTTGATTTTTTTCGAGGATGTATCCTAAGTGGGTCATTCCCCCGAAGCCATGGACCTTAGTCTATCTAGGGATGTACCCAAAGAAATTGTTCTTAATTTGTAATCTTCCCGAAGCCATAAACACTTGGTCTTTCTGAGGATATACCTAAGGGGGTTGTTCCCAATCCATCATCTTCTCGTAGCTATAAACACTTAGTCATTCCAGGATGTACCCAAAGAGTTGTTCCCAAACCATTATCTTTGTGAAACCATGAACAATTAGACTTTCTAGAGATGTACTCAAAGGGGTTTTTCCCAATCTGTCATCTTCCCAAAGCCATGAACACTTGGCCTTTCCGACGATGTTTGAATCTATCATCTTCCCGAAGCCATAAACAATTGGTCTTTCTGGGGATGTACCCAAAGAGATTGTTCCCAATCCACGTTATCTTCCCGAAGTTATGAATACTTAGTTTTTCCAGGAAAGTACCCAAAAAGGTTGCTCTTAATTCGTCATCTTCCCGAAGCCATGAAGACCTGAGCTTCCATCTTCAGTTCACATATGCTAGCTATCTAGCATGGACCTATGTGTTCAGTGTTAGTGTTAGCCCTAGAACCAATTATGAGATGATTGTCTAGGAAATATTTTGTATCATATTCTATTTAATAAAGATAAAGTTTAATTATTATATTTATTTTATGATTGTGCCTAATGAATAAGTATAATAATGTTCTTAGGAAGTAGGTTCTGATTTATATTATATCAATTGGTTGAATTGATAATAAGATGATGTAGAGAACACTATTCTTAACTATTCTTAGTCAGATATTAATATTCAAGGACAATATTACTGCGTTGAGACTAGCATGTAGGTCAATTAATGACTTGATCTCATAAGTCATGGATATGAGATATTAAGTTGACACATGGATATACATTAGAGAATGTGTAATGAATTAACCTGCCATAAGAAAGTTTCATAGATCGTTGTATAAGTGGCATGAACTTTCTCATGTAACTATTAGTATGAATAGTCTTTAGACTTGAAGTCACTACGATTCCCTATATAAGGAGATGTGTACTTTGGTATCATCAAACGTCACTCATAACAGGGTGGACTATAAAGACAATACTGGGTATGCAACAAATTATGTGGAGGGATGTGAGTGATGTAAATGGGATCTATCCCTCCCATATGACGGGAGTGATATTTGTGGGCCCCTTGATCGAGTAGGACTATTAAATGCATGATCATGCTTAAATAAGTCAATATAAGATATTAAGCTCATTTGCTTGAGTGAGTCTACTTAGTGATCAAGAAACACAAAGATTAATTAGAAGATGACACGGTCTTATGCCTTATTGATCAATCTAAATATCGAGGATAAAAGAACAAAGTCATACATTATAATAGTCACGGAAAGGTTATGTTGGATCTCGACATTCTCGTCACATGGGTAGCAATGATGCATTGCTAAATGCCGCTCATTGTTTATATATCTAAAATGGTTTAGATACATGTCAATGTTACGAGAATTTATTGGGTCACACACAAATGACACAATGTCTCGAAGATAAATTAAATTTAGTTCAACTAAATTGTGATCCTAAATTGAATTAATTAAGTTAAACTCTAATAAATCCAATTGAGTTGAGGGATTGTGTTTAATTCGAGTTAGACTCTTTTTGATTAGACTCAATCACTTGAGAATGAATAATATTTATTAAAAGATTAATGAATATTATCAGTAGAGGAAGAGAAGATGAAAAATCCAAATTGAATTATTCTCTTCATTAAATGAAGAGAAGATGGAAAAATCAAATTGAACTATTCTCTTCATTAGATGAAAAGAAAATGAAAAAAAAACAAATTGAATATGTTTTAGTATTCATTGAGTTTTATTGGCATTCACACTAGGTTCATCTTTACTTGGAAGACTATAAAAGGATCTCTTGTGATGAGATTAATGGTCATGCATCTTCTTCCTCCTCCCTCTCCCTCTTGGCCGAAACCCTCACTTAGGGTTTTGGTATTTTATAAGTCATCCCAAGTTGCTACACAACTAAAGTAGTTATTCTCTGAAGCGTGGATCATGTTTGTGTGGATACTACTAGAGGCACGGACACTTGAACGTGCAAAAGATCCAGCAGACCGAGAATGAGTGGGATAACCGAAGGGCACGTAACAAAGGTATAACCCTCAGTTAGATAGATCCAACTTTGTATGAGTTTCTTTCGCATGAATCGCTTGAAGGGATTTCAATTTTCTACTGTGTTCTTAAATATTTTTCACCTATAGTTGCCTCCACGGATTATATTTGCCTCCACGGTTTTTAAATATTTTCGCATGGATCCAACTTTGTTAATGTTTTTCAACTTAGGGTTTTGGTATTCTTAACGCATTATATTTGCCTCCACGGATTGATGCATTTAATACCAGCATAGTTTTTATTATTATGGGTCTTATAGTCAATTTTCAACAGATACAAAAATACGTCATTGGGTGTCTGACCTCCCCCATGCAAAGAATCATTATACCGAGACCAAATTGTTAGTGTTAGCCCTAGAGCCAATTATGTGATGATTAACCAGGAAATTTTTTGTATCATATCTTATTTATAAAGGCATAATATTAGTTATTATATCTACTTCATATATGTGTCAAACGAATAAGTATAATAATATCCTTAGATAGTAGATTCTAATCTACATTATATCAATTAGTTGAATTGATCGTGAGATGATATAGAGAACACTACTCTTAGCTATTCCTAGTCAAGTATTAATATTCAAGGACAATATTAATACGTTGAGACTGGCATATAGGTTACTTAATGACTTGATCTCATAAGCCATGGATATGAGATATGACGTTGACACATGGGTATATATTAAATAATATATACTGAATTGACTTGTCATGAGAAAGTTTCATGGATCATTATATGAGTGTCATAAACTTTCTCATAGTGAATATTGGTATGAATAGCCCTTAAACCTGAACTCACTACGGTTCCTTACATAAGGAGTTATGTACTTTGGTATCATCAAACATTACTCGTAATAGGGTAGACTATAAAGGCGATCACTGAGTGTATAACAAATTATGCGGGAGATGTGAGTGATGTAGATGAGATTATCCCTCCCATATAACGGGAGGGATATCTGTGAGCTCCTTGATCGAGTAGGACTACTAAAATGCATGATCATACTCAAATGAGTCAATATAAGATATTGAGCTCATTTGGTAGAGTGAGTCTACTTGGGGATAAAGAAATACAAAATTGATTAGAGAATGACACAGTCTATGCCTTATTGATCAATCTAGATATCGAGGATAGAAGAACAAAGTCATATATTATAATAGACACGGAAATGTTAGTTGGATCTCGTCATTCTCGTCACTTGAGTAGTAATGATACATTACTAGATGTCACTCATTGTTTATGTATCTAAAACGGTTTAGATACATTGCTAACGTTATGGAAACCTATTGGGTCACACACAAAAACACATGTCTCGGAGATAAGATGATTTTAGTTTGACTAAAAATGATCGTAAATTGGATTAATTGAGTTAAACTCAAGTGAATCCAATTGGATTGAGGGATTGAGCCTAATCTGAGTTAGATTCATTAGATTAGACTCAACCACTTGAGAATGAATAATATTCATTAAAATGTTTAATAAATATTATTAAAGAAGAATATCAAAAGACTTTATATTTATTAGATTAATAGAAGTTGAAAAGTCAAAAGATATACCAAGAGTCAATTGTCTTTATTGAGATTTATGAGCATTAAACCATTGGAAGATAAAGAGACAATTGACTTTTCATATTCATTGGATGAATATAAAAGTCATTTTTTATTGGGAATGAGTCATTCTTGCTCTCTTCTTTCTCTTGGCTAAAAACTCCTCTTCCTCTTCTTCCTTGTTGGTGACCGAACCCCCTTGTGTGGCTAGCACCACAAAGGCAGATACTCTCTGAGATCGAGATTGTGTGACGAACAAGATCGTGTTAGTGTGGTTACTGACGGTGATCGAAGGTCGACAAGAGGGGGTGAATTGCCCCTGAAAATAGAAATTCTATCTTTTGTTTCGTTTTAAACAAAATGTTTGTTAGTTAACAGAAATAATAAATAACATTAAAAATATAGCAAACTTAAAAGAAAGAGACAGTAGAAATTTTACTTGGTTTGCAACCAGGGAGGTTGCTAATCCAAGGCAGAATATAGCTCATAGCTCCTGAATAAACTCCTTTGGACGAAGAAACCTCGTACACAAGAAAAAACTCAGAAAAGGAAATGAAAACTATACAGGACTTGTTTGCTAATACTTGAGATAAATGAGTGAATTGAAACTGAGTTGTAGGGTCCTATTTATAACCCTGGACAAACTTATCTGTTTGCTGATCTGGCAGTACTGGGCCGCCCGAGTGCTCCAGGGCGCCTAACACATGGCATGGATGTTATCCGTTACGCAACTGTCACAAACGGGAGATTGGTTGATAAGTATGGACTATTAGGCGCCTGTATGCACAAGGGCGCCCGAGTGCTCAAGCGCTCGAGATCTCGAGCGCCCGTATCCATACAAGCGCCCAACAAGCCTTTGGTCAGCAGCACGCTGACCAAATTTCAGTGGGTCTTCTTTGGGTGATTTCTGGCTAACCGGAGTTAGGCTCACCTGAACCTGACTCCAGTCTTTCGCCCCTCGAGCGTCCTTCCTTCCCGCTTCTTGTCCCTCGGACGTCGCACTCGTCCTTCTCGCTCCACCGGTATACTCTTCTGCAGCTTCCGCGTCCCTTGGATGCCCCGAGCCCATCAGCTCACTTCCCCGTGCAATCATTCTCGTCCACTGTATCTTACGCTCTACTTCCTCCACTCCTAAGTTCCTGCACAGTTAAACAGAGGAATTAAAAACACCAAGACCTAACTTGAATCGGTTGATCACATCAAAACCAACCTGGGATATTTACAGATACTACTAGAGGCATGGACATTCTGAACGTGTAAGAAATCCGACGAATAAAAAACTAGCGGGATAAGCGAAAGACATGCACTAAAAATATAGATCTCTTAAATATAATTTTGTACGAGTTTTTCGCATGGATCGCTTAAGGGATCCTATTTTTCGCTGCATATATATGATGTTTTCCTATAGAGATCCCTACATAAATACCTCTGTGATTTACTCTCTTTCAGAGTGCGTGGAGCTATTCTAAAGGGATTACTAAGATGATAGTTTCACTTTTTTGCTATAATGATCAGCTTCACTCCAGTGTATGATCAATTTAGTCTCTCTCACAGTGCTGCCTACTTTTGAGAGGCCTAGCAAGGTGTTAAATTGTCTGTCGCTCTTCAGCACTTGCTTGTGAAGTTCATAACGAAAGTGATTGTTCTAAAACCGAAGAGACTAATCCTTGAACTGATACATGATTTTCAATTTTCCTTGGTGAAGGAAAAAGCACGTCTGACTGCTTTGGGTATGCTTCGAGGCTACTGACTGGTGCAGCTCAAGAGCTGAAGAGGTTCTGGTTCTCAAGCTATACGATAACAAAGTCTTTAATAGAGTCAGCTGAGATGTCTGGTTTAATAGCACACTCTTCAAGGTTTTCTTTTGGATCTCTTGGCTCTATTTCAGCTCATGGCTCAGTGATATATAGGAGGAACTGGTTATATATATGAAGATTGATTAAACTTAGTCAAAGCACAAGTTGGTTAACCAACATTTTTAATATTTCTACGTTCATGCTATGGAATGATAACGCTCGGAATGCCAGACTTAACGAATATACATATATACAAACACAAGAAATTCCATGTAAAGATCAGTTCACTGACAAAAAGCTACACCCACAAGCACACGTTTTCCAGTATGGTTTCTTCTTCAACAAAAACAGAAAATAGCTAAGTTATCCAACGCCAAGGCAACAATTGTCTCAATATTACAGTTGAATAGATCATCTAATCACATGCAAATGTAGCCTCATCAAACATGAAGTGGGTTTGGGCACCATAATAAAGTCCATGCCTTAAGCATCTTGTTAATACCGGTGGTCCTTTTACACGTTCCAAGTCATCTCCTCTGTTCACAAGGAAGAACATTACTGCGATGACAAAATAGAGTAGAGAAAGAAATGATATATGTATCATGAACTTATTGAGATAATAGGAGGCTTATATGTTTGATTTTGCAAAAGCAACAGGTCTGCCAGGTACTGTCACTTTGCATTCACATCGTCGTTGTTGCCCAACCAACCTAGCTGTTGGATGAATAACAAGCCATTAGCAAAAACAATTATCAAGTCAAAAAATAATATGCAGGTATAAATTTCTGTTGGGATAGATAAGCTCTTATGTCACTTAATGGCTACCTAGACCATTTGGTATCAGCCATTGACATATCAACCAAATAAAATAGACGTTCTAATCGCCACCTTGGAGCACCCTTTCTACATTGACCACAATGTGGTAAGAATGTGAAGGGCTAAAGGTAGCAAAGAAGTTTATTAGGGAGACACCCCCTAGAACTCACATTTTTATAGTTCCTCAATGATAATGTGTTGCAATTTTTATTTTGGAATGTTGTTTGGGGAAAGGTTTTCAAAACATGGAAAGGAAGAAGAAGAAAAAGAGATCTCAAAGCATTTGGGATTCTCATGTAAAATTTCAATCACAAATCTAGAGTTTAAAGGGAGATTGATACATCTAAATATAAATTTCAATATGAAGTTATGTCTTGGTTAAAGGTGAACCTAGTGAATGCCCCATTAGCTTTTCTGTGGTAGGACTCTCATTCCTTGTCTTGATGATTTTGATGATATTAGAAAAGGGTTTAAGTTAATTTTGGTGGTGATTTGATGTGTATTAAGTTGTGCAAAGTATGCAGGTTATGAGGGCTCAATGGCTCAAGGTCCATAAGATCAGAGAAGGATGGAACATCCAAGGGGGGAACAAAGAACATCGGAACATAGCAAGTCGAATAGGAGATCTACACAAGCAAAGGCGAGAAGGATGGCTAAGGAGTTGCGTCCAAGGGACGCAGCTTGTGTATTAGACAGGCTCAACCTTAGAACTAATCAAAGTCAATACATTAGTCGACTAATAGGTAAGACTGAATTGATTGGTGGTCCATACTCCGAGTTTGGCCTAGTTGGGGTATTAAGGATATATCAATCGACTGATGAATAAGTTCTATTCTACTGGTAATCCGAATACCCCAAGTTTATGTTGTTTAGGATATTAAGTTTGTGACAATCGTTGTGACAAGCCGAATAAAAAGTTCGATAGTCAACTAGCATAGTCAACTAGCGTCCACATAAGAAGCATAGTAAGTTAAGAAATTGATTGGACACAGAACAGTCAACCGATGGGTCAATCTAGTTGACTACTACTGCAATGACCATTTGAAATAAAGCCAGAGATGGAAAGATCAACGGCATGATGCAAGATAGAATCCGAATATCAATCGATTGATGGTAATAGACAATCGACTAACGGTCACTAGATCAACCAACAAGCAAATTCGAGCTAAAGGTTATAAAAGGGGTTTGAGGGGTTGTAAGAAGAACAGGCCTTGATCAGAAAAATCACACCCAAGCATTATTATTTTTAGCTTTCATTGCTCTTCTATTGTTGTATCTACTTAACTGATTGTAAAAGGTTTCTCTACCTCCAGTATCGACTTAACTGATTGTAAGAGGTTTCTCCACCTTCAGTGATTTACCGAAGGTCTTAATCACTTTAATTTCCTCTGCTAATTTTATTGTCTAGAAAACTAATGCTGCAGATAAAGAATGGTATCCACCCCCACTACCACACTGACATCTAGCGATCCAACATTGCATACTGTGTGTAGAGTTGGATAGGGTCATATTCAATGCATATGATTGAACACCTTTGTAGAGATGTGTGCACGCACATAATTTTCATGTCCATGTGAAACACACAAGCAAAATGGCAAATGAGGTTTATATGGTGCATTGCTAGAGTGCTTTCATCATCACAAATCATGTTAAATGCATTCATTGATTTATTATGATGTTGGAAGTCACCCACTACCTTAGTCACTCATGTTGGTCATAGACCATGGTGCATTTATTTAATTTACTATAATGTTAGAAATTGCCCTCTACCTTAATCATGCATGATGGTCCTGTTAGGATCTTACCATGTGCTGGAGGGGTGAATAGCACTTTTTCGATTCGTTCTTCCTACAATGTTAATGTGCGCAAGCGGAAACAATAATAACAAATTTAAACAAACGCTAACACGTCACCTTTACGTAGTTCGGAGATGAAGCTCTTACTCCACGGCTGTCCGTAAGGTGGACGATCCCGATCCGTCGGTGGATGACTCCCCGGATGCCCTCCGGCTAGCTCGTGTAGCTCCTTGTGGGTGGAGAAACCTCGCCACAACCCAAACGACACTTCTGAGCAATAAAGACTACTAATGAGCTCTAACCAAGCTCATTTCGTCAAAACCTCTCGGCTAAAACCGAGCCCCTTTAAATAGTGCTCAAGGCTAAGAAACCCGCTGCCAGTCGACTGGTCTCACCTAAATTCGACCGTTGCAACTCCAACGTTCGAATTTCCAGCCACCACTAGTCGACTGCCCCATTACCAGCCGACTGATATTTCTGTGGTATACACCAGTCGACTGCCCAGACACCAGTCGACTGGTCCACTTCCCCACCTAAGGTTTCCCCTTCCTGAGTACATTTCTCTCAGCACTCGAACCTTAGGATTTCCCGAGTACATTTCCCTCAGCACTCGAACCCTCACGACCTAGCTGACTCTTCACCAGCAGCCTCGATCTGTTGTCTTCAAGCCCTCTTCGACTTTAGCCCCTGTCCCTCAGATGCGCACACAAGCCCTCGGCTTACCTCCATGTCATCCTTCACGTACGCCTCGAAGTTTGCTTCCCTTGGCTGATCGTCCCTGCTATATCCATGGTCCCTTGGATGCGCACACAAGCCCACGGCTTGCCTCCATGCCATCCTTCACCGTACCCGAAGTCGTCCAGCTAAGTCCATGTGTATCCTGCAAACCTGCACACTCAAATACACATATCAAAACATAAGGGTGAACCTAACTTAAACCCTTTGCCCAAACATCAAAACACATGGTCACTCCGGACCATAGATTGCCCCAACAGGTCCATCAACCATGGTGACGCGTGTGGCACAATGTGAGGTGTGAGATTTTGGCCCAAGTGTTGCAACCAATTTGAATTGGTGTGTGCGGGAGCGCCCAAGAAATCGCATGGCTCAGAATAAACCTAAATGTAGCCCAACTATAAGGGGGCAAGGATGTTTACAGAAAGGTTACAATGGAATGGACTAGATAGAGGGTGAAGAAGGTGGTGACAAAGAAAAGGAAGATATAACAACTATATACTTAACTTCAAATTTTGTGTTTTATCCGGAATGGTACAATTTTGACAATATTTTGTATGCATATAATAAAAAAATAAAACATTATCTTAGATCATATAGATGTTCTAGCATACCAATTGATATCAAGTATTGGCATGACATGATATTCATCAACATGATTGAAACTGCAATGCAAAAAATATTACTTGTGTTGCGTAGTATCAAGTTTTGGAAATTTATTATATTGTGTTATCCAATATAGTGCAATATTTCAAATAATAGGTAGAATTGCATAAAATTAAGTAAAAAATTAGCAAACAACAAGTCCCCTCTCTCTACAAAACAATCATTGTCTTTCCTCAACCACTAAATTTGCAGACTCTGATGGTTGGATTTCTCGACCCAATCTTTGGAATTAGGAAGACCACAAAATCTTAGTTGGTAGTACATCGCAAAAGAATGAATTATCTTATTATAATCTATAATAATATTGGGATTGATGCGTTAGATGGTCAATATGTTAGAGAGGATAATAATGAAAAGTGATTTTTCTTGAAATTAAGACTTAGACAAGAGTATGCAGTGCAAAGTAAAATAAGGAAGAAATACAAATGCTAACATGTTGATTTACATGATTCAAAACCCTTGTTCTTACTCTACGGCTTATAATCCTTCAGCAGATAACTCTTGAAAGCCCCACTAATTTCTCTCTTTCTCATACTTCTCTCGGAGGTGGAGAAACATCTTAAATGTTTTTCTTTTAATATTGTCATAAACATTAGCTCCTCTTACTCCCTTTTATAAGCCTACATCACCTTTCATTAGTCTTGACTGCACTATTGTGTCGTGCGGATGTCAATTAGTCGATAAGAATCCACATAGTAGACTGATGCACTATACCGGTTAAGTCATTCAACCTTCTTGCGCAACTATGTCACATCAATGGTTCTCACTAACTTTTCCACTATAATATTAGTTAATTGATTCATATCAGTTGACTCTCTAGTCAACTCAACCACGCACAAAAACATTTTGTCAGAGTTGACTACCTAGTCAACTCACCCATCTAGTCGATTAACTCCAAACTCAACACCAAGTAGAAATATTTTTTTTTTGGTTAATGTATTTGAGTTGAGTACTTGGTCGACTCAACCACCTGTAGACTGAAAACACTCTTTCGTCAACAGGACCCTATTGACTATAATCATCTAATCAATCTTTGCCTAAGTTCAGAATGTTTTGAACTCAATTGTGGCACTCGACTATTTTGGCATCAATTATAGTAAACAATTATTCATGGTCAAAGTCGAGTTAGAAAGAGTCGTTATCCAGGTGTAATGTTCGAATTCAGTAGATCAATCAACTGATGTGTGCTATTGGTCAATTGTTTGGTAGTAATCATACCCAACCAGAAAGCTATAAAAGAAGGGAGGATTTCGACGTCAGTTCTTAGAGACTTTGAAGGGGAAGTGTTGCTACATTTGAGACCTTCAAAAGGCAATCCAGCGAGCAAAGCAAATATCACTTGTGTAAATTATTGTTTACATTGTATTTAGTTTTTCATCCTCATCTTTATATTTTGTTTGGGTTGATTGTATAAGAACAAGTCTTGTAAGAAGTTTAAAAGTATCCGAAAAGGAGAAAGGATAGTAGCTAGGACAATAGGCCGTGGAATAGGAATCAAGAGTTTCGAACTTTTTGCCCCATTCTTGGGAGTTTGTCCGTTTATATTAAATTTTATATTTGCATAATGTTAGAAGATGACTCTTAGATTAGAGATCTAGGTATCTTTACATTATCATGTTATTTATGCTTATCATGTTTGTGTGTCATGATATATGCTATGACATCATGTCACACATGAGTAGATCTTGCCGTGATAGTAGGGCCTTTAAATTTGATACATGATTTTTTATAGTATCATGCTATGCCATATATGCATCATTTGGAGTATTTTTTTTTTTTGAATGTATGTATTTGATGTACGTCATATTCAATTACATGCATGGATTTAATTTCATGGAATTAAGGACAAATGGCATTAGTTGACATTCTAGTTAGGAAAGTCAAACTAGAAATGTCTAAATAGATATGTATGATCTCTTAGTTCAGAGAAAAACTCTTTTACATCGGATAACTTGTGTGTATTAAGATATATTAGACATAAGTGAGATATTAGGATGATGAGCTAATTTTAAGGTGTTGATTTGAGAGATAAATTCTATCAAATCAAATAGATTTTGTGTTGACTAATCATGGGGAAAGCTAATGTAAAAGTCATGTTTATTTAACTTATAGATCATGATTGGAAATTGATTTTGAAAAACATTTTTAAATCATTTAGAAAATCTTAGTGAACTCTATTTGTTAATAGATATCACCATTGATAATATTGATATAAACTTAGAATGAAACATTGAAGGTTTCAATGGTTTCCAACTTTGTATCATTCTTTGAAAATAAAAAATATTTTCTTAGAAAACTATTTTTTTCATGATAGTATTTAACATAAGTAATCTTGGTATGAAGTTTGCCGTTCTTTCAAAAATTTTACAATTACTTATGCATTTCTAAATTTCGAACTGAAACTTAAATCAACTCTCTTAACATTTAATTGTTGATATTATCATCACAGTTGACCATTATAAGTTGACTATTATGATGAATTTTGACTAATTCAGGTTGTTTCAATCATATTTACTCTCTTAGGTATTTTATCTATCAAAAACCCTCATATTCTTGAATAAGTATTCAAAAGAAACTTTCTTAGTGAAAATGAGAAGGGGATGTTAACGAGGAAAACAAGGAATTGAGAAGAGGTTAAGATTTAAGATTGAATTTTAACCCCACAACATAAATTTCAAAACTTCCTTATGATTAAGGAACTCCAAAACATTGTTTGTACAATGATTTAGGAAGAAGAAATGAATTTCCTTAAGGGGAGAGGGACTTGCCGAATTAAAGAATGAAGTTTAGATGAGATAGTGTTTTGGAAGGTAGGGAACCTCCATTCAGATGTTGACATTTAGAATCAAGGAGGAAAATGGATTTAGAAGAGATTTTTTTATTCAAAGGAGGAGAAAGAAGGGATTAAGTTAGGAAACATTCATTTATGCTTTGGTATAAGAAATAGAATGTTGGACTATTGACTTAGTCTAACTTAAACATAGTGTCAAACATCAAAATAAGAAAGATTTTTGGTACAATTGCCCGCTAGTCAAGGTTGACCAAGCTTGAGTTGGCTCAAGTTGAGTTTCAATATTTGATCAAGATGTTTGTTGATAAGAGAGAGACATTCAAGTAAAAGGAGAGTTTGTTGGAGAGGGAGATTATTAGTATAATCGACCTCAGGTATGGCTGACCAAGATTGATTTACATGTAGATGGTTGAGTGAAAGGTTAAGTAGGTTAAGGTTGATCAGATACTTTACAGTGAGGAAGTCTAAGTGGATTATGACCGGACACTTGACAGTGGAGAAGTGCAAGTGAGTCACGATTGATCAGACACGTAACGATCGAAAGTCCAACAGAGAGTTGACAAGAGAGAAGTCAAAATGGATCATAGTTGATCGGCACATAGCGGTCGGAAGTCTAATAGGGAGTTAGTAATAGAGAAGTCCAAGTGGGTCACGACCGGACACTTGCTGGTTGGAAGTTCGATAGGGAATTAGCATAAGAGGTGAAGTCCAAGTAAGTCATGGAGGATCAAACACTTGGCGGCTGAAAGTACAATAGAGAGTTGACAAAGGCAAAGTCCAATTAGGTTATGGAAGACCAAACACTTGGTATAAAAAGCAAAATCTAAATGGGTCATGGAGCACCAGACACTTGGTATAAAAAACAAAATCCAAGTGGGTCATAGAGAATCGGGCACTTAGCATAAGACATGAAGTCTGATTGGGTCAAGGTTAATCGAACACTCAACAATGAGGGAAGTCAAAAATAGGTCAAAGAGGACCAAACAATGAAGGAAGACTAAATAAGTCAATGAGGGTCGGATGTTTAGAAGCGATAAAGTCATCGTAGGTCAAGGATCACCAGATGTTAGACAGTGGTGAAGTTTTGATAGGTAAAAGTTAACTGGATACTAAGCAATGGTGAACTCCTGAGTGGTCAAATTTGATCGCAATGGTGAAGTCCCAGCAGGTCAAAATTGATCAGATGTTAGGCAAAGGAAGTCCCGCCAGGTCAAGATTGATCGAATACTAGACAAAGGAAGTATTGGTTGGTTGAGATCAACTAATACTAGGGAAGGCGAGAATTCACCCTTGGTAAAGTTGAAACAGAGGTATCAATCGACTATTAGAGAGTAACAATCGACTAATGAACCCCTAAATTCTGAATTCGGGGTTTAAGAGGGTTTAAAGGAATTTGTTATATAGCAGTTAACTATTTAGTATAAGCAATCAACTTATAGCATTGTTAGAGAAAATAAATTATTTGGAACATCAACTCAACTGATAGCGATTGATAGTCGTCGACTGTTGTTCTATTGTAGCAAACAGAATGTTTTAAATGTTGCGACACTAATTTGGCATCAGTCGACTAACGGTAGTGAATAGTACCCTATTGTGGTCAAATCTAAGTTAGAAAGAGTTGTTCAAAGGTGCAACATTCAAATTCAGAGACTAATGGGTGCTATCAATTGATTGTTATATAGAAATCAACTCCGACCTGAAGGCTATAAAAGAAGGGTTTTGAAGAGGATTTCAGCACCAATTCTTAGAGACTTTAAAGGGGAACTGCTGTTGCATTCCAATCCTTCAAGAGACAATCAATACGAAATGATGAGCAAAGCAAAGATCACTTGTGTAAATTGTTATGTACATTATATTTTGTTTTTCATCTTCATTTTTGTATTTTGTTTGTGTTGCTTGTATAAGAATAGATCTTGTAAAAAGTTTCTCCGCCTCCAGAAAGTATTCGAAAAGGAGAAAGAATAGTGGACTATCGCTAGGACGGTAGGCAAGGGAATAGTCGTGGATTTCAAACCGCATAAGATCTTGTGTTCATATGCTTGTGTTGTCTTGTGTTTACTTCCGTTTATGCTAATCTACTTAGACTTCTCTCTAATTAATTACCTTACACTGAACAACCCACACCCCCCCCCCCTCCCCCTCCTCCTCCAGCGATGTCAACCGTCCTAATAATGATAACCTCCCACAACTAATCAGATGATAAAAAGTAGAATATATAAGAATAAATAAATGAGAATATAGTATGATTCATCCTAAGGACATGTCTATTCGAGAGAATGTAAGCACATATGATATGAGAACAAAATTGAGACATACTTAGGAAAGTCATACACAAATAGTGTAGAGTTACCTATCAACCTCCCTAGACTAATCTCTCACCACTATTGGAGAAATATAAATAAAACGTCATCTCACATGCTCCTTAAACCTTAAGATTTCCTCAATCCTCTCTACAAGTTCTTTGATCTTCGAAATATTATTGTGCATATCTCTGAAAACATCATAGTTCTAGTGGCCTTGTCTCACCACCATGTATATGCTAAACCCCATTGTGCAAGTGGTTTAATGAACATTTTGGACTAGTCTATATGAATTGGAGATGGCAATGGGGTAGGATGGGGTGACTTTTTTTACCTCTCTATTCCCACCTTATATAAGAAACAAGGTCTTGCTAGCGAGGTGAGTTGTGGACTCCATCTGCAACTCGCCCAACCCCCCCCCCCCCCCCCCCCCACCATTAAGCATCATGCAGATTAGGTTCGAGGTAGGGAGGAAAGAAAATCTAAATTAAGAATATAGGATATAATAACAACCATGGTTTAAAGTTTCGTCCCGTGCCGTCCGACACGGGGCGATACGTACCGTTCCGCTGGAGATCCGAAACCGGCACAGTGCGGCACGCGGCGATGGGCAGAGGCGGCAACGGAGTTCAGCGCCGGAGGAAAAAACGCGAAGAAACGCCACGCGCGTGGCCGTCGTCGCGTCGCCTGTGCCGCCGAGGACGTCACGATACTCCTCCGGCGCTGCCGGAAGAGTCGCCGGACTCCTCTGGCGCCGCCGGAAGCACCGCCGGACGACGCCTGCGTTGCCGGCCGCACACGCAGCCTCCGCCCGAGCTTCGCTCGCGCACTACGGCACCGGCTCGCAAGTGTGAGGAAATGTTTATAAAACATTTCCTCACATAAATATTTATCTTAATAAAATATTTAAAATTAAATAAATTTTAATAATTAATTTTCTGAAAATTATTTTTAATGATTCAAATATTATTTAAAAATTCTAAAAAAATTAAAAATCTAAAAAAACCTAAAAAATTTAAAAAAATCATATTTATATTTTGATATTTTTTTATTATTTTATATATATTTTTGTTTTATTATTTAATTAATATTCTGATATTTTTATCATTTTAAATATATATTATTTAAATTAATAATTCATTAAATGAATAAATAAATAATTTATATAATTATTATATGTAAAGTAGGATTCTATTCTATGTTAATTTATATATTTATTATAGATAATATTTTTTATCTTATAATAAATTTGAAATTTGAATTCATAAATATTTTGATATTAAACTTTTTACTTTTAGCATTTTTTCCAGAACATATAAAGTTTTGGTATTAGTAACTTGGTAAGGTTTAATTCGAGTTATTGATAGATTAATTTTCTTTAAAGAAAATTATATTTAATTTTTATAACGATATTAAGTTATTCAATAATTGAGAACTTATATAAAATTAATATATGATTTATTTTTAAATTATACACAATAAACATATTTATCTTATAATGATTATATATAAATAAAAAATTACCGAAACCGTACCGGCACGGCACGATACGATACCGAAACCGTATCGTTCCGGTATAGGACCGAAACCTCGGCACGGGTTGATATTTTAAACCTTGATAACAACAACAATCAAGAATATAGGATGATCCACTATAAATTTAATTTCATCTGGGGCAAGTGGGATAGGGGGCATAAAAGTTTTACTATGTCTCTGCCCCTCCCCACATGTAGCATGTATGTTTTTAGAACATTCCTGCCCCATAATGGGGTAGCCTAAAAAAACAATTAAGCATGGCAGACAAGCATTGAACATTATGTTTGGAAACTTGAAAGTTAAACACATTATACAATGTCCAGGTGGAATTGAATCTACTCAATAGAAGTAAATCAAAGAGGAAGAAATACCGTGAACACACAGTATTTCAGCAAGCATTGTATTGAAATGTCAGAGATGAAATTTAAACCTAAATAAGCAACTTCAAAATACATAAACACTGTCAGTTAAGTATCTTAGATGTTACTGAAACACTTGTGTAACCAAAATATTATTCAATCATCCTTCTATATGGGTTGGAAAATCAATCATCAGTGAAGTATAGTAGTATACACACCTAGTACCTACCTATATCTAAAAATTTATTATAGGTACCACTCTAAAATATTTTATTCCACACAGAATTTATCAACTGTATTTCTTCAACCTACCTCTATTTTTGTTCATCTTGTATCCCAGATTTTTGGTACTAAAATTTTTATATTTGGCAGTTAACATTTCTGGAATGTGACTGCATGTGGAAATTTCATTGCACGATTTGCCTACAATACTATTGAAATATGTTTCTGGACCAGCTTTCATTATAAAGTTATATAATTGAGATAAAGTTCCAAATTATAAATAATGCTCATATGCCGAAACGTGAAAAATAAGATATACTCACAAGAGACTCATGACCAGGATTGGATAGGTTTACAGTAACATTCCTCATTAACATCACAATCTGCAAAGTTTTCAAAAGAAAATTATGTATGCTAAGCATAATAAAAATACAAACTCATTTACTGGTTCCATAATCTAGACATATGCATCAGAGTCTGTAAAAGCAGGATAGTTTGCAAATTTGTTTCACAAGTACATGTAACAAATTGTCTTACATAACCCAACTATTTTGCACCTTTCACCAATTCTCTGCACAATTGTACACCTTGATGGTAGGTCATCTTGTTTCATTTTCATATTAGCTTAAATGAACAAGGATTAAGGTAAGCCTTTATTGGAGAATTGAGGTACCCTTAAATTTGGTTTTTGAAAAAGTTTCAACTTTTTTCTAACAATGTAATCCTTCTGATGTGGGTTTCCTTCATGTGCCCTCTCTCTATTTCGACCGAGAGCTGGAGACCCCGATATTAATACTTCAAATGACAAAGTTTATTGCCTTAGGGTGGAAACACAGGCTGAGATTTCAGGTAAAAATTTGATGTGTTAATCTACCTGGCAGAATACCTATTCAGATAGTAAAATTCACTAACAAATACAAGGGCCATTTATAACTGTCACAAGAAGGATTTTAGTCAGCAAAGAATGAGAAAGATCTAGAACTTGTTTTCCTCAAATAGGTCATAATAAGGTTCTAAATGAAAAGAAATTAATAATATGGATTCTTCACATTTCATATACAGGAGGATTAGGATGTTGAAGGAAAAGTGTTCATAAAAAAGTTTTGATTTCTCAAAAACTTACAATTTTGGCAGTCATTGGATCCATATCTTGTATCTTTTCTAAAAATAGTTCCACGCTCCATATAACATCTGGATCAAACATACTTCCAATGAAACTATACACTTGTGCAAAATCTGGTACAACTGCAAGTTAGATTATGATTAAATGAACACCATATTCAAAAGGGAGTGTAACCCTTAAAGATTTCTCATAGATCAGGTGTGAGAGGAATATGAAACAAATGCAGATTAATGTGGAAGTTTTAAATTTGCTAGTTTTAAATTAAGAAGTTTTGAATTTCATAAAGTTTTTATTTTAAGCATGTCAAAAAAAAATGTAGATAAATTTACGAGAATAAGCTATTTAGAGAACAGGACAGTTAGTTCCAAATTTGATGAGTCATTTAGTATCAGTGGTATCTTTTTTCCAAGTTTTTTCTTAGTTTACTTTTAAGTTCCATTAAACACTTTGGATATAGGGTTATTTCTTTCCATGTGTTGGACCCTTCATGTGGCCGCTCACAGCCACTCAACCCCACAAACACCCCGTGTTTTCCTCCATTATGTGGCCGCTCACTACCACCAATCGGAGTTGTCCTCGCCGCAATTAGGCCGCCAGGAATACCACTGCCATGCGCCCTTGTCACCGACATCGGTCCTCCGCCGTCTGGTCGTGCGCCGCCACCGCTACAGGCCGCTTAACCAACGTGGGCACGTGTTTCCCCTCAAATACTCACACATATAGCGACCGTTGCAGCCACCGCTGGCGACCCGAAGCTGCCCAATCAAGTCGTCGCTAACCAACTGTGTCTGCCGCCCCGACGGTAACAGTAAGACTAAGTAAATTAGGATTATGCTTTCATTGGCATAGGAGTCATTGGGAGATTAGAGGTTGCAATGTTGATTAATTAACATGTAATTAACTAATTAATTTAGTAGGTTAATTAATTGTGTAATTAATTAAGGTATAAATTTATCGCATAATTAGCTAAGATCATTAGTATTTGATCATTAGTTACCATTTGATTAATTAATTGAATAATAAATTATTAACTACTCATGTTGATTAAATGGATAAAGCATCATTTGATTTATTAAGGTATATTAAGTTTAAGTGAATCTTATTGTTAAATAAGTTGACTAATGGATGGACTAATTAATAGGTAATAATTATGTTTATTTGATTACTTAGTAATTACTGATAATTAAGATTGTTTATCTATTTAAGGAAACAATTAATTAGTTTAACTGATTAATAATTGATATTAACTAGTTTACTTAGTAATTTAGATAACTTATTAAGTTACTAATTAGGTTAAGAATTTATGAGTTAATTAAGAGTTAATTTGTTTATTTGTGAACTTCATTGATTAATTGATTTATTAAGTTGATAATTTGTAATTAATTTAGATAAATTAATTAATCATATTACTGATTTGGATTATGTAACCAACCACAGAATATATCTAAATAATTAATAAGATTTAATTGAATAATTAAGATGTTAATCTATAATTTGGATCAATTAATGAATTGGATGATTAAGTTAGGATTAATGGAATCATTAATCATTGATTAGGTTGATTAACAGATTGATAGACTCCGTAGATTCTTTCGTATCCTTTACTTTAGGATTCTAGTTCGAAGCAGACCCTTTGACTTGAAGACGATTAGGACGATCTACATCAAACTGGGTAGTTCTTCTTTGACCTTTGTAGTTTCTTTGACCTTAGTGCATGATTCTATTATTTGCATTGATTGCGTAGTAGTTATTTTTACCTTGATATCTACTCTATGCTACTTCATGAGCTTGACCTTTTATTAATTGATCTTTTCATTTTTCTATTTGATATCTATGCAATCTCGTTGCTACCCATGTTATTCATTGTTTATACTTGTGTCTTTATGTTAGCAATAACATAGTGTAAGATATTGAATATCCTAGCAGTCCCGTGTTAGTTATTTAGGCTTGTGCCTATATGTTAGTAAGACAATACTGTAGTATATGATATCGAGTATTCTACTACCCTTGTTTGTTATTTAAGCTCGTGCCTATACTTTAGTATAATCATACCATAGTGTAGGATAATAAGTATCCTACCAGAACAATGTTGGTTATTTAGGCTCATGTCAATATGTTAGTAAGACAATACCGTAGTGTAGGATATCAAGTATTATCCTACCAGACTCTTATTTGTTAATTAGGCTCATGCCTATATGTTTGTGAGGTCGGACCATAGTATGGCTCGTAGAGCATTATCCTTGGATGGATTATTATTGCTTACTTTGTTATTAGGGTTTTGTATGCGTACACATCTTGATTGCAGAACATGTAGATGTGATAGAGTGTTTCTCCCGCGATCTGTAGCTATATAGCTATCTACATACTCTATCTGCCCACAGGACTCATTCGTGGTAGAGCATTTCTCCCACAGTTAGTAGCTGAGGAGCTAGATAGCTACCTCATCATGTCCGCCCAAGGGATCCATCAGTCGTAGAGCGTTTCTCCGACGGACAGTGACTATTTATATACCCTGATTGCACGCGAAACCCATTCATGGTGGTATATTGTTGCACGAAGTGAGGACGGGTTATCTGTTTGTTATACATTTGTTATACGCTTACTATATGCTGGTTATATACTTGTTCGTGCAGGTTCTGGAGGTACTGATTGAGCAAGTTAGTGTAACGACCCGGAAAATTCTCTTAATATTTTCTTAAAATATTGAGTATGTCTAGATAATTTTCCGATGGGCCCAGAAATAATTTTGTAAAATTGGGCCTAGAAATCCATGTTTTCTCATTTAAATTGAGAAAACTAAGTGCCAATGAGCTTTAAATAGGCTCCAAAAATGGGTATTAATTAGGTAAAATTAATATAAATTAGGTAGAATTAATATAAATATAAAAGAATTTTATTTAGGAATATTGGCATAATTATGGGTGATTTTAAGGGGGGATTTTCGGAATTTAGGAAATAAAATAAATGAAATAAAAATAAAATAAAAATAAAGGTGCATGAGCCAAGGATTGAACCTTGGACCTCTTGTACAACCATGTAAGCCTTAACCAACTCACCTAGCAAGGGATTTCTATGAGGAAATGAAGTGGATGTAAGTTAAGATTAGAAAGAAGATGAAGAGTCATGGAGAGACTCTTCATTTACCTTCTTAATGGGCTATTAAAGGGGGGTTTTGGGAGTTACCTCTTCTTCCCATTACTTGCATATTCGAACCCCTTCCTCCCCTCATTCTTGCCGAGCACCAAGAAGAGGTTTTCCCCTTGGAAAAGTTTCCCCCAAGGTTCCATCTCCTAGATCTAAAGTCTCTTCCAAGGATACAAGGACAAGGGTGTTCAAGGGTCCAAAGATCTTACCATTTTCTTCTCTTCCAAGGTTCGAAAAATCAAGAAACCCAAGGTAAGACTCCCTCACCTATGGTATAATAGTTCCCTATGATTTTTATGATTTTTAGTATGATATATAGTGGTTGGTTTTCGAATTGGATGTTGAAAGGAAAGAAAACCGAGACCCTCATGTTTAAGGGTTTCGGCCACCATGATTTACAGGTCTATAATTATGCTAAAAATCATGATAATGTTATTTAATGTTCCCTTATGATGTGTAGAGGTTAATTATAATTTTTGGAAATTTTTGGAGTACCCTAGGACACCCTAGGGTTTCGGCCAACATGAAAGAAACAAAACTAAGAACCCTCATGTTTAAGGGTTTCGGCTACCATGATTTACAGGTCTATAATTATGCTAAAAATCATGATAATGTTATTTAATGTTCCCTTATGATGTGTAGAGGTTAAGTATAATTTTTGGGAATTTTTGGAGTACCCTAGGAAACCCTAGGGTTTCGGCCAACATGAAAGAAACAAAACTAAGAACCCTACGTTTAAGGGTTTCGGCCACCATGATTTACAGGTCTATAATTATGCTAAAAATCATGATAATGTTATTTAATGTTCCCTTATGATGTGTAGAGGTTAAGTATAATTTTTGGGAATTTTTGGAGTACCCTAGGACACCCTAGGGTTTCGGCCAACATGAAAGAAACAAAACTAAGAACCCTAAGTTTAAGGGTTTCGGTCACCATGATTTAAAGGTCTATAATTAAGACAAAAATCTTGATAATGTTAATTTATGTTCCCTTATGATGTGTGGAGGTTAAGTATAAATTCTGGGAATTTTTGGATTACCCTAGAGACCCCATATGTTTCGGCCAACCTCGAGGGCCCAAGGGTTAGGGTTGAGCCTTTAACTTCAAGTATATGTTTATGTGTTTCCATGATAAGTATGATAAGTATATGTTCAGGATATGAATGATGCCATGATAAGAATGATAGGGTTATGATCACGATAAAAATGATGCTATGATATGTTAGGTTCATGATATGAAAATGATGTCATGTTAAGTATGTTATGTTTATGTTTAAGAATGAAAATGATGCCATGTTAAGAATGAAAATGATGCCATGTCTAAAAAAATGAAAGTGAAGAATGAAGTTAAGGTTCATGCCTTTAAGGCATAATGATGATGTTAAGTATGATGAATGAATGAATATGCTATGAATGATGATGAATGAAAGATGATGCTTATGTCTTTAAGGCATAAATATGCTAAGACGGCACGGTCGATGGTCGACGGTACGACGGTCGTGAGGACCGGTAAATGGGCCGGTAGACGGGCTGAGCCGTAACAAGTTATGCTATGTTAAAGATGCCATGAATGTCATATGAATGATGAAGCATGAAAAGTATTTTACTTTATGTATGGGCTTGTACCGGACCGAAGTATGGGTCCAAGGGATGGGCACCTTAAGAACGCCCCGGTTTTGGACTACCGTAGCTGTCCACGGTTCTGGCACTACCGGAGCTGTGCAACAGGGATGGGCACCTTAAGAACGCCTCGGTTCGGGGACTACCGACTATGCTGTCCTTACCCTAGTAGGTTGGGGCTCGCGACCTCGGACTTGCTAGGGATGCGCGCAATGATGTATGTATGTGGTACAAGCCGGGGACCCCAAATGATGTTATGATGTTTATGTTTAAGCAATGAAAAGTATGTTTTAAAAGTTAAGCATCCTTATGTATATGCATTCCACTCATGCATCCATTCATGTTATGCATTATGCTATGTTGATAAGATTTTATGCTTACGTTTCATGTTAAGAAGTATGCATGAGAATGAATGAATTATGTCATGCTTAGAATGTTCACTATGTTTATGATTTATGCCATGAATTATGCCATGCTTAGAATGTTCACTATGTTTACGATATGCCATGAATTATGCCATGCTTAGAATGTTCACTATGTTTATGATTTATGCCATGAATTATGTCATGCTTAGAATGTTCACTATGTTTACGATATGCCATGAATTATGCCATGCTTAGAATGTTCACTATGTTTATGATTCATGCCATGAATTATGCCATGCTTAGAATGGTCACTATGTTTACGATATGCCATGAATTCTGCCATGCTTAGAATGTTCACTATGTTTATGAATTGTGCCATGAGAATGAATGAATTATGCCATGCTTAGAATGTCTATGATGTTTATGTTTATGCCATGTATCATGCCATGCTTAGAATGTTACTATGTTTATGTTCATGCCATGCTATGTATACGATAAGTGATGCAAGATGTTATGTTCTAAGTAGAGCACCAAGTATGTTAATGTTTTATGTGCTCATTATGAGATGATGAATGATGGATGGTTTTGTGAGTAGGAAAGAGTCTTACTAAGCCTGTGTGCTTATAGTCTTATTTCCTTATACCGCAGATCACTCAAGGGGATAATGAAGGAAGCAGCAGGAGGGCAAGAACGCATGTGTGACGTAGTGACTTGGCCCAGGAACTATATGTTTACTTATGTGTTTGAATAATGACGTATGGAACCTTATGATATGATGTTATGTGAGACATGATAGGATGCTTAAGTTCAAAGTTAATATGCTAAGGTTCCCATGTCAATAAGTTAAGAATGGTAACAGGGCATGTATAAGTTAAGTTATTCCGCTGCCTTATGATGTCTACATGCCCTAAGCATGTTAACGTAACGCCGCTTAGGAAAAAAAAAAAAAGCGGGCGTTACAGTTAGTGGAGGGTTATATTATTGTTTATGGTTTGTTAGCAGATGATTATATTGGTGTTCTAACTTTTGTAGGCAACTATCTTTCTATCTACCTGGCGAGTCATTTGTACTCACTACCCCTTGCTTGTCTTTGTCTTCCAAGTTAGCAGATAAAGGGCTTGTTGTGTCATCTAGCTTAGCGTCACTCAGAAATCAGTGCTTGACAGTCTTGCTCGACTTTGGGTTATTGTGTGTTGTTTTCTATTGTTTTGATTTGGATGATTTTCATTTTATATTGACTCTTTGACTTTGAGTTTTGGTAGAATAGTAATAACCTTTACCTTTTTTTAGTTTTATTTTGTCCACATGTACATGCATACATCATTACATACACTTAGTAATTTTTACATACACTTAATTTTTGAGTTTTATATTGCATCGATGTTTGTGTTGGCTTTTAATTGGTTTGGTACCAATTATTTTTTGTATTGTTCACTAGGGATATCGTCTGATTTGTCGGACAAGTATACCCTCGGGGCATGACAATAAAAATAAAAATGGTAAGAGGGAAAGGGCTTCTACTTTTCTGAATTTTCCAATCATTTCTTATAACTACATATCAATGAATAAAGGATGCATAAATATGTTCTTCCATTTATAATATATTTACATTCTCATATTTTCAATAAAAGATTATCAATACTAAGTATTATCAGTTAAGCCATTGTTAAATCTATCAGTTAATAACTTAAGAGCAGTAACTACATATTACATGCACGAAAACAAAATGTCAAGCTAAATGGAGAAGCTTACATCTTTTTTGTGTTAACAACGTAAAAGCCCATCAATAAATTTAAATGAATTATATAAAATTATTTAGAGTTGTTGATGTAGCCGTTCATAATGGATGATGTTTTAGATCCATAATGGACTATTTATTAGGTATATTGAACTTGACAAGCATGATATTTTACAGCATATATATTGAAATTGGTTAAAATTATTGATTAAAATTTTGCTTGTAAATGGCCATGAGAGCGGCATGTAAAATCAGTTATTCAGATGCATTTTCCTGAGAAGCTAATACCCTTAATTCAAATTGCGGTATGAAAGTAGGGTTTGTAGAAACTGAAAAAAAAAACATACCTGATTGTGAAGAATGTGGGTCTCTTTGCATTGTTGCACTCTCAGTTAGCCAATATCCACTTAAATTTCCACTCCAATTAGTATTTTGGTTGTAGATGCTAGTTTTGCTTAGAAGTCCATTGACACCTACATTACCAAGTTGATAAAAGATATTATTACTGAATAACTTCAAGCATGTTTCTCCTAACAGGAATATGAGTAATACCTTCAGTATCAGGGCGAAGGGTATAGCAAGTAGGTAAGGAGCTTGCTTCGTTGGATGAGAAATTTATATTGTGGGAGGTATTGTCCCAGAGAGTGCGTGCAGATAGAATATGAGAAGATGAAGAAGGGAAAGCAATGGATGATTGCAACGGTACTATATCTACCAACATAAGCAAAAATTGATACAAGGCCAACAGAATAACATACTTTTTTAAATATGTTGAAAATACAAACCATTGTAGGGCGTGTTCCGTTGGTTTGAATGAGGCATTTTGCGTTTAGGGTGTGGAGGTGGCACATGGGCAGCTAACCCAATCTTCTGTACCTTAAGGAAGTACTTCTGTGCATGACTGCGAATCTGAAAACATATAAAGAACAATGAAGAACTAAATAAAACCAAATTATGCAGTTTGATGCAACAAAGTTAATTAGTTCAAAACAAATTTGCAAATACCAACCTTTCAATCGTTGACCAAATACATCTTACTCATGACCAAATAATTTTGAAAAAAAAAAAGAGAAAATCACTTGATAAACAGAATCCTTAAAATTTGAAGAGGTAAAAAATGAAAAAACATTTGCTTCTAGGATATAAATTAAGCCAAAAAAAACATCTGGTAAAGCTAACAAAAGAATGAAGATAGGAGACAAAATAAGCGCACAAAGTAAAGCTATTTTCTCCAACAAAAAAAAACATGATTTATAGGAATAAACAGAATTTTCAGGAACTCCAAAAACATGATTTTATGTTTTCCTTCTTGGTAGTACAAAGGAGAATTCAATATCCATGAGTTTGAGTTGGAGGGGTTAGCTACCTGACAAACTTCCCAGTTATAAAAGATATGTTCAAGTAATATTAAATCTTATTAGACAATTCAAGGTTGCATGAGACTAAAAGAATAGCAGCAGATATAGAAAATATGGAAAAAATGTACCTGAATTGTAGTTTTTGTGCCAACAAAATCTTCAATTTTCTTCCAATCACGACCAAACCTGTGGGTAAGAAGGTGTATGTCTTAAGCAAAGAAAAATCACGTTTACAACCTTTAAATATTGAAGGATTGCTCGAGGGACATCAAATATGAAAGAGACACAAAGTTGGAGAAGAGATGCAAAAGACAGCAGCATACAATTGAATCAAATTGATCAATCTTATTAACAAGATTATGGGATGATGGAAGGAGAAACGGTAACTATAAAATCACAAGAAGAAGGGCAGTAAGTCATGGTTATGTATCTCCTCAAAACTTAACTAGGTTATAATAATCAGATATGCAATTCATATTCGATAGCAAAGTTCAAAATCTTGAGCCGTGTCAAAGTTTCTTGTTCCGGTATCATGCCAATGTTTTGATGCATGATGCCGGTAATGAATTGGAGGTTAAAGGAGGAAGGAGATGAAGAATAGGAAGGAACACTGTTTATGCCGAATATGATTTTAAATCTTGTACCATGTCACACGAAACAGGCAAAATAGTCAAAACTTATCATTTCGATAAATTAGCAAAACTCAATACCGCTTAGCACAAACAATAACTCCTTCTTTTACTTCATTTTTTTCCTCGTTCAACCTACAATCTGTCACCAACACCATGCATCGGAGCATCGATGACTAAATCAAAACATTTCAATCAAAGGCCAAGACTACATGGCTTGAGATTTTGAAACTTGGTACCAAGTGGTATGGAGTTTCCATAATTTATCGAAATGATACGTTTTGACAGTTTCGTCTAACATGGTACAGTATGAGATTTCAAAACTTGTTTGATCATACATAAAATATAAAACTATTAATTAATTACATGAGATATAATTTAGTTAATATATTATAGATAGTACACATTATATATAATAGCAGTTTGGTTATGGTTCTTCAAGTATCATATAAACCCTAGAAACTCCAAAACCCAAATTGTAAAATATTAAATACCAAAACTTGAAGGGAAAAAAAAACTAAATCTTTGTGTTTAGTTTTCGAGTCATAAAAATGGATACATAAGGTTTTTTGCCACCCCTATGTACTTGGAGCATACCGCATACATGGTAAACGTATGATCATACAAAAATCACTAGAGAGAATATCCCTTCAAAAATTACTTAATTTTTTAATTAGCCACCTAAATTATACCAATATATTAGATAAAAATAATATAATTTTAAAGAATAGACTATAAATGAACAAGTAAGATGGTATAGTTCATAATATATATTAATACATAAATAACTTATCGATAAAAAGATAACGGAAAAGAATTTTTTGGCTTTAGTGAGATCAATAAAATGATCAATTCCTGATTTAATTTAAAATCACTATAATGTGTGAATTGAGTTGCAGATGAAGAGTGTCTAAAGGTTGGTATATGTGTGAGGAATTAATATAATGCAAGATGACACATTTTGGGGGATTTGGCATTTAGAGTTTACGATTTAGGGTTTGTCAAATGGAGCCTTCCTTAAAGGGTTGTTAATAGTTTATTTAGCACCTAATGGTCACACAAAATCATTCCTAGCCAACCCCATTTTCTCTCAAGTGCTAAAGAAAATATCAAGAGAATTTAGAAGTAAGGGCAAGATTTCATCCTTCAACTGGAATCTCTTTTACATAATAATCTTCTCACATAGGATTAGATCCTTAATTATTAGGTGAGGTGTTTGGGAATTCGCTTGTTTCAAAAGGGCATCTAGAAGTATTGTGTTGGATTGTAATAGTTTGCCAGAAAGTCACTAGCAATAATAGAAGTTCACCCGAGACAACATTAATAGGCCACATAAAGTGAGCAAGTTATTAGTTAAGGATTACATCAATTGAGGATTACATCAATTGCTCTGAAGCTCATCATTGTGAAAATTCTAGAAACTTTGAAGCTTATCATTTTGAGAAATTCTAGAAACATTTCATTCTTCTCTGTTGAGGTTTATCCCACTACCACAATTAAAGGATGAATTCATGGATCATTCAGGGGTGACACACAAGACACTTCATAGGCAATGGAATAGGAAAAGGGCCTCTAAACCACATTATATCGTATTATTAGCATTTTGATTTCCTTTCTTATTTATTTCCATCGTATTATTTTCACACATGCAAATTTGTTACTAATCATTCTATTTGAGCTTTGTATTGTGCAAGAATTTTTTAAAAAAAATCGAGCATCCTCTTTTCACCTCTCTAGATCATCAACATTCCAACATTAGTATTGAAGTGGGTGTTCAAGGAGTTAAGCTAACATTCAAGCCATGGCCAACTACTTTAGTGTTCATCCTCCATTACATAATGGTACTAATTTCGATTATTAGAAGATGAGGATGACAAGAATTTTAAAATGATAGCTGCACTAGAGAAGATTTTGAAGAGCCTTGGTCAATCATGAAAAGTGAAAACATTATCAATAGAGGGAGATGGACCCAAGAGCACCTTGATAGAATAAAAGAGCATTAAACACCTTGATGGATGGATTGTCATAGGAGAAGTTGGAGAAAGTAAGAGATTGCAAGGATGCTAATCATATATGAAGAAGCTTATTGAGTTACATAAAAGAGCTCCATAAATGCAATCAAATAAAGATGATGCATCCATGTCCATTTCTGTAAATATAGAATCCAAATCATAATGAGGTGGACATTTCAAGACCCTTCAACCATCATGCACCTGTAGCCATAATCAATGAATTGAAGATTCAGTTCCTAAATCTTCTAGTAGAGAATCCACCTAAACATATGGCACGTGAAGAGGAAGAATCAAGCTCCATCACTCCAAGCCATGAAGAAAGAAAAAAGAAAGCAAAGACAAAACAACCAAATAGGATATGCTTGCAAAAAGAAAGGGCACTACAAGAGCCAATGTATGCATCTTAAGATGAGGAAGAAGGGAAACTAAGTGTACGTACCCAAATGCAATAAAAAGAGGGAAAATCAAGTGAAAGGGGAGGAAACTAAAGGAGAAGGAAAATCTACATTAGGGTAAAAGACTCATCTCATGATAAATTGCTACTTTTATTGCATGACTTGTCTAAACATTCAAAAGAATCCAAGAAAAAGACCACACCCCTTGAAAAAGAATTAGAAAATCTAAAGGGTAAGATAGATTCCATTCCTATGATTACCGAGCATGAAAATTCTAAATTTAAGCAACTAGAATTAGAAAATCAAGACTTGAGATTAAACTTGATAACATTAGGACAATTTACCAATGGCTCTAAATAACAAGATATAATCTTAGAGAGAAAAAGGGAAGCTAACAACAAGACTGGATTGGATTACAAGCTACGGCCTAAGGATAAGGATAAGGTCATTACACCTTCAAGAGGGTGGTAGGTTTCCACCAAGACAAAGGGACAAATAATATGGATCCTCTATGCCTTAGAACGTCACTAAGGGAATAAAACCAAAAAATATAGTTAACACTTTGACCGTGAAGATAACCTAATGAACCCAATTGTTCCTAAATTAATTTAGGCACCAAAATATATTGTCAAATCATTTTAGATCATGGAATAAAATGTCGAGCCGTGTCAATCAACACCGGCAGAATTTACTATTTTGCCCTCACACTAGTATGGGTTCGAAGCTACAAGGTCACAGAGGCCATGTGTGGTCGTAGCCTCATGGAGGCAAGTTGTTGTAACAACCGATTTTTTTATTTTTTTCCTTTCTTCTTTTCCCCTATTTATATTTTTTATTTTTTTACATGGTTAATTCCAATTCCTTTCTTGCTCTTAATTTTTTCCTCCTTCATCATTAATTTTTCCCTCCATTATTTTTTCTCTCATAATCCATCCACAAGGATAAACAAAGAGAAAAAAACCTATTAACCACTTTAAGGATATGGTTTTTTTCTCTCCATCTGCCATAAGATAAACAAAGAAAAAACAACTCTTTAATATGGAGTAAATAGATTGTTAGGAAAAATAATTAATAAAATTTCTAACCTTACTGGTGAATAAATTTTAGCTGACCCCACCCACCAAATGGGATAAGACTTGGTTGTTGTTATTGTACTGATGAATCAATTTATCTTAAATATAAATTTGGTTTAATTTTAAACTAATGAATTAAATCTTGTCATGTCTACTTGGTGGTCTTTAGCTAATCCTAAATTGACTTTTACTCAATAAGCATCAAAAATTTTATAAGATAATATCAAAACTTAAACTTAGCATTCAACATCTCAAATATAACTTAGTAAGCATCTATAACAATCAAATATTAATAAAAAAAAATTAATTAATTATTTTATCTTTTAATCAAGTACCAAAATCATATCAGTACAGCACAATACGATACCAAAATCATATCATTCCGACCATAAATCAAAATTTCGGCATGGCTCGAAATTTTAAACCTTGGGATATTGTGTTGTATTATTAATAAAGATAAAATTTAACCCCCTTGATTTGGACAACCCTTGAAACTCCACCTTCAAGTTGAGCTACCTTTGAGGTGACGACTTTGTTCATTAATGGGGTAGATTTTCTAACTAAAACCTCAACACTTTCTTCCCCTTTAACATACATCAAAACATCAAACATGTGATAGATAAAATACCAATATATGGGAATGAACACAATAATATAGAAGTTAAGTGGTAAATATTAAGCATTTAATATCTCAAAACTCATGCATTCCCTTTAGCTATGAAACATTTAGGCATTTTCCCTTTATAACGGTATGTAATCATAAAAAACATAAAATTTACAAACAAAGCATAGGAAAATTATTTTAATTTTTTTTTACTATATAGTATATGCAATATAGTTACAAAATAACAACAACTAAGTTTTACCCCACTAAGTGGATTGGCTAATATAGTTATAGAATAAGTCAAAAATAATTTTTAAAATAAAAAATTGGCTTGCATTGAGTATTTGTTTGTTTTTATATAAAAATAGAAAATTGGATGTGATATATTATGTGATTTTTAAATTTGCGTTAGACATGACTTTTTTTTGCTTGCTATTAGGAATTAGCATAATTAATATATTATATCATCTTTCTAGCACTGTAATTTCCTATCATATATATTTTTGTTGTATTATTATCTCAAAACATATGAATTTTTTTGCTCTTTTATTTGAGTTTCATATCATACAAAAATTCCAAAAATTGTCAACTATTCACTCCCCCAGCTAAACCATTAACGTTCTAACAATATTTTATTTTACTCTATGGAAATATCTAATAAATTGTAATAGGACGATCAACTATAAGCAAGAGAATTCAAATTTTAAATTCTGTAATTAGATAATTCAACTATGAAATCAGAATTTATATCTTATTCAAATATTAGAACAGATAATCACATATATTAATATTATATAACATCATAATGTGCTAATTAAATTATTTTTTAATTGTTTAACTGTATATGATATGTAATATACTTATAGAATGTCACAAAGTTATTATATAGAGAATTTGTTTATGTTGAGTATTTTTTTCTTTTTATATAAAAATAGAAAATTAGATCCATATGAGATATAATTTATTATATGTTGTAGACTTTGTTTGGGAAAAAAATTAGAGTCAATTAATTTGATTTTTCAATTTGGGTTGCAAGTAAGTTTTTATTCTTTATTAGTCATTAACATTGTTAACTTATTATCTGTTTGAACACTATCTTGATAATTATGTCATGTCATTTGCTCATCAATAACATAATGGTGTTAATAATCAAGGGATAAAAAGATATGAGTTAAAATATATAGAAAGGAAATTTGATGATTTAAAAATTCTAGAAGCATTTCAAAAAAAACAAGGTAAATTATAGGGGCAAAATTAAAAAAAAACATTGTTTACCATTATCAAATGGAGTTTAGCTTAAGGAACAAACTACTACAATTTTGCAACCTTTGGGGTAAGTTTAATTTATCAAATCCTTGGGGTGAAATAAAAATTAGAAGATGAAAACTTAAGTGCGTGTTGTATTTGAAGCAAAAATTAATATGATGTGCTAGATATAAAAATAAAATTTAAATGTTATGATCAATTTGAAGGTGCAAAGGTTGTGTTATATTGATTAATTAACCCTAAAGTTAAATATTATATTATTAAGGATGACGTGAAGATATAGATTTCTGAATGTTATGTAGGAGATGAAAGTGCTTTTGATGGATTGATTACACTGATAAATTCTCACACAACTAACATCTGCATATATGATCTTCAACTTTTGTATAAATTCCAACTCTCTTTTACTACCAAATTAAACAACGTGTTCACCGCCTACCATCCAGGATCATAATACATAGAAGATGTTCGTGAAATTAATTTCCAGAACAAAGAGAGCTAAGCTCCATCATGGAAATAATAGGCGATGGAAGAGGAAAATTACAGGAAGAGGGCATCGAGAAACCTCTCGTGCTCTTCGGCCGTCCACCTGTCCCTGGACTTGGTGATAGTGTATGGCTTCCGCAGCTTCTTAGTAGTCCGCTCAGCATCCGGTGCGGCCTGGGACGTGGAAGGGGTTGAGGGGTTGGCGCTCTCCGGTGGGTACGTGAAGCATCGGAAGAAGCGGAAGGAGACAAAGAGAGGGAAGCAGAGGTAGAAAAGGATCCGGAGGCTAGGAATCCGATGGACCGCCATCGACGACGACCTGTAAACGACAGTGGCCCTGAGTTGGGAGGACTGATGGAGGAATAAATGGAGGAGAGTGGGGATGAGTCGGCAGGGCAGGCATGGAATGGGATGGGAGCCGAACAGGGGCAAGGAAGGTGCTCGAGTGAATGCGGGAAAGAGGGCGGGAGGAGGTTGGCATGCCTAACGCAGAGACAAAGGAGTGGGCGGATCTCTGCGTCGAGCACATGGTAACAGAAAAAAGTGAGGCCCGGACGACCACTGAGAAGATAAATGCAGGTTTGGCGACGCGGAAGAGTTCGGCCGCCGCAGACTGAACGAGGCGAGGAGGAAAAAAAACAGGGAGGTAGCAGAGAAAGAGGGAAGGAGGGAATCAAATGGTGGTCACGATGGATGCACGTGATTGTAGGTGACTTATTGGACCATTCGAAATTAAAATTATCATTTAAAAGCAATTTATTGATTTTGTCCATTTCTACTTTTGGAATTTAAATTTGACAAAAACAGGATTAAAATACCTAATGAGTCGATTTTTATTTTAAAAAATATATATCAATGACTTTATTATTTTGGACAAATAAAAGTATTCAGGTATTTATGAGGATAAGATATATATGAAAAATATATATTTGAATTAAAATTACTATAGATTATTAAGTATTTTTTTAACTAAAAGTACTACATAGTGGTGCCTTTATTAAAATTTCATTCTAATGCTAACAATCTACTCTACTATCAACTATTAATTTTGATTTAAAATGGTTCATTAAATATTTTTGCTAAAAGTAGCTTATCAACAACATATTTTGAGGCCAGCATAATCAATAATACTTTCTTTTAATGTAATGCTAAATTTTTATTTAAGTTTTTGACATTTTTAACGCATACTAATCATTCTATGTTTGGTTCATCAGCAGTGGACGACCCTATTGAGGTGTCTAACTCATGGTTGGAGATGATGAGAGGCTATCATTGGCTTCATACATGGTTAAGGTGATAAGTTGGATGATAGACAGGCTACTGTTAGATACCTAGTGCATGAAAATTCAAGTAGGTAGTTACCATGATGAAAGTCCAAAAAGATTGAACACCAAAGATGATGTCGGATAGAATATAGATTATTCTGGGGCGAGAAGTTTCAGAGGGATTTATGAGAAAAAAATAAGAAAATAATAACGAGATAAGGAGTAGTCAAAACTGGGCTTAAACCTTATTGAGAAAAATAAGAGCGAGAAAAGAAAAATAGAGATATAGCCGTAACGTGGCTTAAGCGAAGCAAATTGATTCAATATCTAAACAACTTGTCTTAAACATCATCTAAGCATGAGTTTATATAGCACTCATATCCCTAAAAAAACTCTAAACCAACCAGACTTAGTCTCCTAAAATTTAGGAACAAATTTAACCAATAAACTTGTTTCCTAAAATTTAGGAACAAACTAAACAAAAATTATATAACCAATTAAAAAAACCCTAAATATATAAATCTGAAAAAAAATATATAACCAATAAAAAAACCCTAAATATATAAATCTGAAAATTATTTTGGATCCCCTCCTACATCAGCCTCCTGGAGTTGAAGAGAACTCGTCCTCGAGTTTAGGGTGAGTGTATCCGACTCCATAGCACAAGGACTTAAGTGTTTCACATTAAAAACATCAGAAGTTTTTAAGTGACTAGGAAGACGCAACCTGTAGGCATTATCATTAATCTTTTCTAGTATCTCACAAGGTCCAATTTTTCGATCTTTAAGCTTGTTGTATTCACCAATAGGAAAGCGATCTCGAGTTAATACAGCCCAAACCATATCACCAACGTCAAAAAGGACCCGACGTCGATGCCGATCTGCTTTGATCTTGTACTCGGTGTTGCTTTCATGAATAGTCTGCTTAACTTGCTCATGAATGACCCGAAGATGCTTGGCCATCTCCTCAGCCTTGGGGTTAGCATGTCTTGGACATGAAATAGGGACTAAATCCAATATCCCGGATGGGTTTCGTCCATAAACAACTTCGAAAGGGCTCAATCCAGTGGTCTTGTTCTTTGATTTGTTGTATGTGAATTCTGCTTGAGTAAAACTAGATCCCATTGCTTTGGTTTGGTTCCAGTGAGACATCTTAGAAGATTTCCCAAGCTCCGGTTCACTACCTCAGTCTGACCATATGTCTGAGGGTGATAGGCACTGCTGAAGTTTAACTTCGTACCTAGTTTTCCCCATAAACTCTTCCAAAATTGACTAACAAATTTAGTATCACGATCTGAAGTAATAGTTTGAGGAATACCGTGTAAACGCACAATCTCTTTGAAGAAAAGGGAGGCAATCCGAACAGCATCCATAGTTTTTCTGCATGGTACGAAGTGAGCCATCTTGGAGAATCGGTCCACCACAACTAGAATAGAATCGGAAGTCCGTTGGGTGCGCGATAAACCCAATACGAAATCCATGCTGACGTCGCACCAAGGAACTTCGGGAATAAGTAAGGGAGTATACAAACCGGCATTGGTGAGGGTTCCCTTAGATTGCTGACAGACAAAGCAACGATCCACAAAATGAGCTACATCACTGGTAAGCTTGGGCCAATAGAAGTCAGAAGAGATAAGGGCTAATGTCTTATCTCGACCGAAGTGTCCTTCATTGTGAAGTTCTCTGATAATGTGTTGCCTTAAGGAACAGTCTGGAATGCATAATTGTAGTCCACGAAATAGGTAGCCATTATGCAGAATAAAATCATTGCGAAGACCATTAGTTACCTCTTGAAATATCTTGCCAAAGGAGGAATCAGCAGCATACATATTTGAGAAAGTTTCAAAGCCAGCAATCTTAATTTTCATGGTAGTAAGCAGGGAGGAACGACGGCTTAGAGCATCTGCAACGCGATTGAGACTCCCTGATTGATGCTTCAGTATAAAGGTGAACTCTGTAAGTAATTTACCCACTTAGTGTGTCGACTACTCAACTTATGTTGGTCGTTGATGTACTTCAAAGCCTCATGATCTGTGAATAAGATAAATTCTTTCTGCACGAGATAATGGCACCAATGCTTTAAGGATTGCATAATAGCATAGAATTCCAGGTCATAGGTAGAATAATTTTTCTTGGCACCAGATAGTTTCTCACTGAAGAAGGCAATATGGCGTCCTGATTGACTTAGAACACTACCAATGCCAATGCTAGATGCGTCACAGTTTACTTCGAACAGTTTGTCGAAATCTGGAAGTGCTAGAACAGGTGCTTCGGTCATCTTTTGTTTCACCAGCTGAAAACTAGTCATAGCTGCTTCACTCCACTTGAACTCGCGCTCCTTGAGGCACTCAGTTATAGGAGCAATTAAGGTACTAAAGTTCTGAATGAATCGATGATAGAAAGAGGCCAATCCATGGAAACTTCGGACGTCATGAATGGTTTTTGGCTGTGGCCACTCTAAGATTGCCTCTATCTTTGATGGATCTGCACGGACACCCTCAGTAGAAACTATAAATCCAAGAAAAGAAACTGTAGTCGTGAAAAAAGAACACTTCCTTTTGTTGACGAACAAGGATTCCGCTTTTAGCTTCTCAAAAACAGTTCGGAGGTGATCAAGGTGTAAAGCCCTCGTTGGACTATAAATAAGGATGTCATCAAAGAATACAACTACGAATCTTCCCAGGAAAGGCCGTAAGACCTGATGCATAAATCTCATGAACGTGCTGGGGGCATTGGACAGTCCAAAAGGCATGACCATCCACTCGTACAACCCATGTTGTGTCTTGAAGGTTGTCTTCCATTCATCTCCTGGCTTGATTCGAATCTGGTGGTATCCACTCCTAAGATCGATCTTGGAGAAGATCTTAGAACCAGAAAGTTGATCCAACATATCATCTAAACGAGGAATCGGAAATCTATACTTCACTGTGATTTTGTTGATAGCTCGGCTATCAACACACATGTGCCATGAACCATCTTTCTTTGGTACAAGTAAGGCAGGGACTGCACAGGGGCTCATACTCTCGCGAATATAGCCTTGTCTCAATAGCTCCATAACTTGTCGTTGTAGCTCTTCGGCATCCTTAGGGTTAAGACGGTATGTCGGTCGGTTAGGCAAGCTTGACCCCGGGACGAGATCAATCTGGTGCTGAATATCTCTCATAGGGGGAAGTCCTGGAGGAAGGTCTTCGACCATCAACTCAGCGAAGTCTGATAAGAGTTGATGCACTTCAGCTGGTAGATCCGAGTCCGGGTCTATTACATTGCTTTTGAAAGGAAGCAAAGCATAGACTACATCTCTGTGCTTCATCTCATTCAAAAATCTGGACATAGAAAGTAGTGTAGAATTATTGGTTACCAAATTTGAAGGGGTTCCTTCTCGTCGGGGAGCCAATATGATGTTCCTCCCTTTGATGCTGAGGGTGTAGGTGTTCTTTCGCCCATCATGAATGACACTGCGATCATATTGCCACGGTCGTCCCAACAATACGTGACATGCGTCCATTGACACAACATCACACCATGTTCGATCATAATATTTGCTGCCAATAGAAAAAGATAAAAGACACCTCCTATCTACGGTTACCTCACTTCCTTTACGTAGCCATGATAGCTTGTAGGGTTTTAGATGACGATCTGTCTTCAATTGTAGCTTTTGAACAACTTCTTCGGATACAATATTTTCACAGCTTCCACTATCAATAATCATCTTGCAAACTTTGTCTGCAACCGTGTACGTCGTGTGAAAAATGTTGGTTCTCAGTCAATCATCTTCAGATTCTTCCTTAGGGATCAGTAGGCTCTTGCGTACGATGAGAGTCTCATGACCATCGCCATAAAGAACCTCGTCATCAATATAGTCATCATAAATCGGCTCATCAATCTATTCGAGTTCATCCTCTATGTCTTCCTCAACTAGCAGAGTTTTGTTTTTTTGATCTGGGAATCTTTTACACTCCGAAGCTCGATGCCCCTGTTCACCATATCGAAAACACTTGATAGTGGTCTTAGGGTTACCTTGTGGTGGCTGCTGAGAAGGGCGCGGCTCTTGAGGGCGAACAACTCGATTGTTTTGATCGCTTCTAGTCGTCGGTCTTCGGTTTAGTTGTTTCTCAACTGTCAAGGCTCGCTGATAGGCCTCCGAAATGGTCCAGAGTGAGTGAAGGCTCAGGGTGTCTTGTAAGGGTTGACGTAACCCCCTAAATATCGCGCTACCATCTGCTCCTCGGTCTCAGATAAATCATTCCGAGCAATAAGTTGATAGAATTCCTCTGTATAGTCGTCAACGATTCTAGCTCCTTGCCTCAAGGTATGGAGTCGTTGATACAATGTTTGAGTGTAGCCGAAGGGAAGAAATTGTGTTCTCATTAGTTTCTTCATTTTTTCCCAATCAGTGATTTTAGATTTACCTTGTCTCTCCCGTGATCGTCGAAGTTGCTCCCACCATGCTGAAGCTCGACCTTTTAACTTGATAACGACCAACTTTACTTTGATGTGATCAGGTACTTCTTTATATTCAAAAATCCTCTCTACTTCGTTGATCCAATCAACGAAGCCTTCCGCTTGTAATGTGCCAAAAAAATCAGGAAGATCCACTCGGAAAGCAAAGTCCCCAAATCGTTCCTCTTGACCATGGTGTTTTCGATATGTAGCACGACGATGATACGGGTTCTCGAAAGGAGACTCAGAGTTACCGTCAGAGATTTCATGATCTTCAAGATCCCGCGCTGCCAAACGCTGGGTTAATTCCACAACTTGCTTCTGTAAATCCTCAATCATCATTATATCTTGGATACTACGATCACGGTGCTGGGCTTCCTCAGTCGGAACCTGCCTGTTGCGACCACGATCACGTCCACGATGACCCTCCATTGGATCTTAATGAGCTCTGATACCAACTGACGCCGGGCAGAATATAGATTATTCTGGGGCGAGAAGTTTCAGAGGGATTTATAAGAAAAAAAATAAGAAAGTAATAACGAGATAAGGAGTAGCCAAAACTGGGCTTAAACCTTATTGAGAAAAATAAGAGCGAGAAAAGAAAGATAGAGATATAGCCGTAACGTGGCTTAAGCGAAGCAAATTGATTCAATATCTAAACAACTTGTCCTAAACATCATCTAAGCATGAGTTTATATAACACTCATATCCCTAAAAAAACTCTAAACCAACCAGACTTAGTCTCCTAAAATTTAGGAACAAATTTAACCAATAAACTTGTTTCCTAAAATTTAGGAACAAACTAAACAAAAATTATATAACCAATTAAAAAAACCCTAAATATATAAATTTGAAAAAAAATATATAACCAATAAAAAATACCCTAAATATATAAATCTGAATATTATTTTGGATCCCCTCCTGCATCAGTTTGGGGAAGGAGGAAATACACAAAAGAAAAAAATGTTAAATCAGGTAGCTAGTAAATAAATCTGGGATGATTAGTCCGGCCCCACGGAAATTTTTCATCGGTCACCAGAGTAAATCGGAAAGCGCTCACGGTAGACGGTCTAGAAGCCCAACGTCCTAGGGTTCGCGCCCCATTTTGAGGAAAAATTACTGTAAAATATGTCGTAATTAGGGATCGAACCGCGGATGCCTAGGATAACGACTAGTCGCCCTACCGCTACACCATAATCCTGGGGGTAAGGAAATACACAAAAGAAGCAAGGAGCGGAAGGTGGTGAATACACTATTGTTCAATTCATCATCTCTTAAAACAAGTTACTCGATGGAAAAACAAATATAACAAAAATAAACTAGCAAGCAAACCAAATGATGCATGGTAGTTAAACCTGGTTCAACCATACTCCCTTGGATCCTTGTTCCGTTACTATGATCTTTAAGATAAATTAATATTTAATTCAAAATTTTGATATATGATTAAATTTAAAGTTATATTAATTGTAATCTAATCAGTTATGTCAAGTTTGCAGGTACAGAATACTTGACATGTGTTAAAGTCCTGGTTATGAATCAGGGAAGACAAATTTCTAGTTGGAGGCTAGGTGAATAAAATCCAAGTAATTAAGACTTGGCGGTGACTCAAGTCCAAGTGGAGTCAGTTAGGAGCTGAAGGCTTGGCAAACAAGTCCAAGTGGAAGCCGCTAGAAGCTATGGCTTGGCACCTTAGTCTAGATGAGTCAGTTAAAGGCTGAACATCTAGATCCAGCGTAAGTGTGAGTAACTCTAAATCTCATTATGTGTAACCACTGCAAGGAAGTATGTTTGAAGGTTCCAAGCAACCAGAAGGGAGTCAGGGACGACTGGCTGATGTTAACTCTCAACAAAGGAATTTTGAAGGCTCAGATGATAGCATTGGGTCTAATCGACTAGAGCAGCTTTCAAGCGACCAAGAGATGACGTTATCAAAAATCTGAACAAGGTGGTCAAGATGAAGTTTGACCCTTGCCCAGGCTACTGGAGGGTGTACAGGCGAACGAAGAGCTTCGTTAACATTATTGAACGAATATAAGTTGTGGCCACATCAGCAGCAATATAGGTGACCAGAAGGGCTCCAAGTGACCAGAGTAGTCTTATATAAGGAGTTTTGAGGTAAAGCTTGAAAATTACTCATCTACATGGAATTCACTCTTATTCTCATGCTCTAAGTATTCTTTTGTCTTCTGCACTCAAACACATTGCAACGCGTGCTTCATTTCTGATTGGCAACATCTAGAGTAATATTTTCATTTATTTTTAGTGTTTCCTTTGCTTTATTGTGCTTTAACTTTAGATATTTTTTGTAAGATTTTTCTACCTAGGAGAAATTTAAAAATAAGATTCATATTTTATAATTATTGTGTGTCTATACTTCTGTCTTGATTGATCAACTTGCACATGTTTAAACTGTTAGTTAAATCTATTGTATACTCTTATTGTCTTTTTCTTACTTGATTGAATCAGTCAAAGTAAATTTCATTTCCACTGGCTAACTCTAATTGATTCAACTGCATTATTTACTATTTTCTCATTTTTAAAATTTGTAATGTTATTCACCTCCCTCCCTCCTCTAGCGTTGAGTTCGATCCTATATTAAATAATAAAGAACAAGTAGAGCAATTATCTCAGGTGTGGTTGATTGCCTTTGAGCCCCAAACCTTCTTTTATAGCTCCTCTAGTCAAACTAATCTTTTATTGACGTAGCTTATTTTGTTGACTAAAAAACCTATCCGGCAATTTACTAAAGGGCGTACCTAAAAATCGAAAATTACCAAAGGGCGTATCATGGTTTCTATTTTACCAAAGGGCGCAGGCCTTTATATAAACTTCCTCTTATACCCCTCCTTCTAACTACTATCTTTCTCTTTCTCTCTCTCAGTAACAAATTTCGAGATGTCTGCACGTGCTTTTTTAGACTTTTATTTTAAAATAATATATTATAAAATCGGCGCTAAAAACGTAAGGTAAAAATTAAAAAAATATTTCAGTTAAAAATAGCTCATCCAACGTGATTTAAAAATATAAATAAATAATTTTTATATTTGATTAATAGAAATTAATATATTAAATAATATTTAATAAATATATTAATATATAAAAAAATTCAAAAAAATGTTTGCAGAATAAAAAAAACTTAAAAAAATTTCAAAAAAAAAGCAGAAATAAAAAAAAATGTGGGCCTGAAATTTTTTATTTCAAGCCCACGTTGGGGCTGAAATCTTTTTGATTCAGGCTCGACGTGGACTTAAATTTTTTTTTCTATTTTAAAAATATATTAATATATAAAAAAACCTATCAAAACACTTAATTTCAGATTAAAACGTAGGGTCTGAAGTCACGCTAGGAAGGCCTGAACATAGATGTGATGTCCATCAATGGGTTTTAGTCAAAACCACTGATATTTCTAAACTACTCCTATTTGATTGGTGATATCTAATATATAGATGTTTGAACACCTAAAACATCATCTCCTACCTCTACCCTCTCTATTCATATGAAGTTTTCAGAAATCCAGATATGGGAGGTCCATCAGTGGGTTTTGGTCAAAACCCACTGATATTTCTAAACTACTCCTATTTGATTGGTGATATCTAATCAATAGATTTCAGACTCACGTTTTTTTTTGATTTCTGCTTTTTTTTTTGAATTTTTTTTACGTTTTTTTATTCTGCAAACGTTTTTTTGAATTTTTTAATATATTAATATATTTATTAAATATTATTTAATATATTAATTTCTATTAATCAAATGTAAAAATTATTTATTTATATTTTTAAATCACGTTAGATGATCTATTTTTAATTGAAATATTTTTTTAATTTTTACCTTACGTTTTTAGCGCCGATTTCATAATATATTATTTTAAAATAAAAGTCTGAAAAAGTACGTGCAGACGTGTCGAAATTTGTTACTGAGAGAGAGAAAGAGAAAGATAGCAGTTAGAAGGAGAGGTATAAGAAGAAGTTCACATAAAGGCCTGCGCCCTTTGGTAAAATAGAAACCATGGTACGCCCTTTGGTAATTTTCGATTTTTAGATATGCCCTTTGATAAATTGCCGAAACCTATCTGATCAATTAAAAATTTCTAATGTTGCATATCAGCCTCATCAATGAGCAAGTCGTCATTTAGGCAACCTGATCCCTTTAGATCACTTGTTCCCATTAAATTAGACCTCCAACTTGCATCGTGGTACACACGATTTTCTAGTCATCTAATCCATTATTTTAGATTACTTGATCCCCGATTAATCAGGATCTCATCTCTAGATCTGCCACCATGTAATTTTTGATCATTTTATCCCATTTTTTGATTGCTTGAACCCAACAATAGCTCAATCCTCTGCTACTCACATATTCAAAACACTATACATCAATAAATCGATCCCTATTTTCGATTGACTTAAAGGTTCAATTGATCGAAAGCCTTTTTAGCGGTCCAAATCAACTAACTTAAGCTGATTAGTACCGAATCTACCTAAGTTGAGTTTGTACTCTCATCCTACATATAGGTCACTCAGCTTATCTTACGCAGACTTCCTCTCATCTTTCTATCCCTTGGTTGCATTGAGCCCTTACCGCTCATTTCTCATATATCCTTCTCGCTCTATAAAGTACTCTTCCACCAAGCACTTTGACCTCAGATGCACCAAACTCATCGGTTTCCTTCATGTGTTATCCTTCTTATTTGCTTATGTCTTCTGCCCCAAGTTTTGTTGTCTCCGATTGTCCTTCTAGTCCCTCTGATGTCTCATACCACCCTTCACAGTAGGGATGGAAATAGGTCAGACGGCCTGTCAGGGGTCTGTGGCCTGGCCTGTTTAAAAATAAAATAATACTCGGGTCTGTTTTTCTTATCAGGTCAAGTCCAGACTCAATATAAAGACTATGAAGCCTGACAGGCCGACCTGGGTCTGTTAAAATTATATATATATATATATATATATATATATATATATAGAGAGAGAGAGAGAGAGAGAGAGAGAGAGAGAAGTGTTCACCTGCGGACGCGCTGCGGATGAACCCTCGTGGCATCGCACGTAGCTTTTCTGGGATAAACAAAAGCCCACATTTACTCGCTGAGTCAGCGAGTAAACCCTAGCCCTCGTCCCTAGCCCTCTTCTGCGAACCCCTTCCTCGACGCGAACCCATTCCTCGACGCCCCCTTCCTTGACAGCGAGTAAACCCTAGCCCTCAACGCAAACCCCTTCTTCTCCCTCGTCCTGCCTCACCCCTTCTTCCCCTCTTCCTCCAAGATCTCGGAGACCCTGCCCTCGACGCCTCGCAGTTGTGACCCTGCCTTATCCCTTGATCTCTCCTCGCGACGAGGCAACTGTGACCCTCGCTTCGCCCTCCCTCGACGCCGAGGCTACGGTTTCCTCACCGACAGGATCGCGGGAGTCCCTCGCTTCCCCATCGTCTTTTCCTCGCCGACAGGAAACGATTTCCCCCTCCAAGCGACCGCAGCAAGTCTCCTTTGCCGGTAAAACACAAAACTTCCCACTTGTCTTTTCCTCGCCTTTGAAGATCGGTTTCCCTTCCTAATGATGTTAGATTCCATTGATGATTTGTTAGTATTTTTTTTTGATCGGTTTCCCTTCCTCAACAGAATCTGTTTTGGCTGAGATTGATACAGAGAATAACTTTAAACCAAACAACAATTAGCGAGGTCTTCACTCTTTTTTTTTTTTACCTCTTCGTTCATTCACCTTGTGACCTTAACTGGAAATTCTTCTAGTATAAATCCTTTTGGATAGGTCCTAATCTTTGCGAACTAGTTACTTCTTTACAGATTTATGTTCTTTCATTAATATTATCAAGCTGGTCCAAAGTTTGTCAGAAATAGAACTTCAACTCAAAACATTTCTATGCTGACTAATTTGTTTGGTAAAAGGCCAACGAATATTAAATCTAATTGTGGTGCATAATATACAAGTACACTAATTAACATTCGAAGACCATCACTTTGATCTTTTTGTTGAATTCACGAAGGCTGAATTTTACCAGCATGTAAAATTATTTCACTCCCTTGGTTCATACCTCATTTGTTTCACTTAGATAATTTTATTGGTGATCATTAAAAAACTAATTAATCGTATTAGTTTCAAACGTCATTTATTTTTGGTTGTTTTATTTGTGCAGGAAATTTACAAGACAGTTTTCCATTTTATAAAAGAATGGTGTATTGAAGCATGGTGTTTTATAAAAGAATGGTGTTTTGAAGCATGGTTTGTATGTTCTTTGTTTGTATGTTCGATTGGTTCAGTGCATTTGTTTGTATTTATCATGTCAAAATTTTCATGTGTTTATGCTGAAAAGCTTCTCGATTATTAGTCATCTTAATCCATGCTGCTACATGAACAAAAGTCACATTTAATGATCTTGGCATTGTTTCTGCATGTTGTAGATTGGAAGATGTGTTGTTCCTGAAGCAATGAGTATAATGATTTGATTGCTTGCGCTTTTAGCAACTACTTCGGTAAGCAAAATATCAGGCATGTATAATCTTCGTTAAGCTTTGATTGCTTGGCATTGTCTCTTTATTTCTGTATGATGAACTTTGCTACAATAGGACCTCTAACTCTCGTAGTGCATTTGTCAAAGAAAGCCCAATATGAAATATGGTAAAGTTTTGAAATCACTGTAGTTGCGATGAATTTTTCTCTTCTATTAGTGCATTTGTTTAACCTTCGGTGGCTAAACCTGATTGTGTATCCATGAATTTTCAAACATTACTTTTCAATCTCAATGTCTTCTATTAGTTACTTCCTGTACCTTAGAATGTAATGACATATTTCTCATTCTATCTTCATAAATTAGTTCCCTTTGCTCTCATTTTACACCGAGATGAATAAAGATAATTCTCATGGTGATAAATCAGTATTTACTTTTAGTGAGACTTGCGGTGATTTTTCGTGTCTTGGTTGTGCTTGCATTTTCTTTGCATTTGTCTTATTCCATGGCTAATGAAGGCCACATAATAACCGTAAATTTTAGACATTTGTTTTAAATGTTTCATTCATGACCGTTCTTTCTTTGTCTAAAGGCGGATCTTGCAAACATACAAAAGAAGAAAAAGGAGGAGAAGGTACACCTTCAATTCCTTGCCAATTGTGTAGCCCGTTGTTCAATTTATTGGAATCCTGATAAATTTCTCACTCATCTTGTTCTAAACAGGCACTCAAGGAATTGAGGACTAAGGCATCCCAAAAGGTGCATGGATGCCTTATCCTCATCATCTGTTAGAACAAGATGAGTGAAAATTATCAGGATCCAAAAATGAACAACGGCTACACAATTGGCAGGGAATTGAAGGTGTACCTTCTCCTCCTTTTTCTTCTTTTGTATGTTTGCAAGATCCGCCTTTAGACAAAGAAAGAACGGTCATGAATGAAACATTTAAAACAAATGTCTAAAATTTACGGTTATTATGTGGCCTTCATTAGCCATGGAATAAGACAAATGCAAAGAAAATGCAAGCACAACCAAGACACGAAAAATCACCGCAAGTCTCACTAAAAGTAAATACTGATTTATCACCATGAGAATTATCTTTATTCATCTCGGTGTAAAATGAGAGCAAAGGGAACTAATTTATGAAGATAGAATGAGAAATATGTCATTACATTCTAAGGTACAGGAAGTAACTAATAGAAGACATTGAGATTGAAAAGTAATGTTTGAAAATTCATGGATACACAATCAGGTTTAGCCACCGAAGGTTAAACAAATGCACTAATAGAAGAGAAAAATTCATCGCAACTACAGTGATTTCAAAACTTTACCATATTTCATATTGGGCTTTCTTTGACAAATGCACTACGAGAGTTAGAGGTCCTATTGTAGCAAAGTTCATCATACAGAAATAAAGAGACAATGCCAAGCAATCAAAGCTTAACGAAGATTATACATGCCTGATATTTTGCTTACTGAAGTAGTTGCTAAAAGCGCAAGCAATCAAACCATTATACTCATTGCTTCAGGAACAACACATCTTCCAATCTACAACATGCAGAAACAATGCCAAGATCATTAAATGTGACTTTTGTTCATGTAGCAGCATGGATTAAGATGACTAATAATCGAGAAGCTTTTCAGCATAAACACATGAAAATTTTGACATGATCAATACAAACAAATGCACTGAACCAATCGAACATACAAACAAAGAACATACAAACCATGCTTCAAAACACCATTCTTTTATAAAACACCATGCTTCAATACACCATTCTTTTATAAAATGGAAAACTGTCTTGTAAATTTCCTGCACAAATAAAACAACAAAAAATAAATGACGTTTGAAACTAATACGATTAATTAGTTTTTTAATGATCACCAATAAAATTATCTAAGTGAAACAAATGAGGTATGAACCAAGGGAGTGAAATAATTTTACATGCTGGTAAAATTCAACCTTCGTGAATTCAACAAAAAGATCAAAGTGATGGTCTTCGAATGTTAATTAGTGTACTTGTATATTATGCACCACAATTAGATTTAATATTCGTTGGCCTTTTACCAAACAAATTAGTCAGCATAGAAATGTTTTGAGTTGAAGTTCTATTTCTGACAAACTTTGGACCAGCTTGATAATCTTAATGAAAGAACATAAATCTGTAAAGAAGTAACTAGTTCGCAAAGATTAGGACCTATCCAAAAGGATTTATACTAGAAGAATTTCCAGTTAAGGTCACAAGGTGAATGAACGAAGAGGTAAAAAAAAAGAAGAGTGAAGACCTCGCTAATTGTTGATTGGTTTAAAGTTATTCTCTGTATCAATCTCAGCCAAAACAGATTCTGTTGAGGAAGGGAAACCGATCAAAAAAAATACTAACAAATCATCAATGGAATTTAACATCATTAGGAAGGGAAACCGATCTGCAAAGGCGAGGAAAAGACGAGTGGGAAGTTTTGTGTTTTACCGGCAAAGGAGACTTGCTGCGGTCGCTTGGAGGGGGAAATCGTTTCCTGTCGGCGAGGAAAAGACGATGGGGAAGCGAGGGACTCCCGCGATCCTGTCGGCGAGGAAACCGTAGCCTCGGCGTCGAGGAGGGCGAAGCGAGGGTCACCGTCGCCTCGTCGCGAGGAGAGATCGAGGGAGAAGGCAGGGTCACAACTGCGAGGCGTCGAGGGCAGGGTCTCCGAGATCTCGGAGGAAGAGGGGGAGAAGGGGCGAGGCAGGACGAGGGAGAAGAAGGGGTTCGCGTCGAGGGCTAGGGTTTACTCGCTGTCAAGGAAGGGGGCGTCGAGGAATGGGTTCGCGTCGAGGAAGGGGTTCGCAGAAGAGGGCTAGGGACGAGGGCTAGGGTTTACTCGCTGACTCAACGAGTAAATGTGGGCTTTTGTTTATCCCAGAAAAGCTACGTGCGATGCCACGAGGGTTCGTCCGCAGCGCGTCCGCAGCGCTCGTCCGCAGGTGAACACTTCTCTCTCTCTCTCTCTCTATATATATAATTCTGATCTGCTGCGGACCGCGTGCGGACCACAGCGCCAGACCGATCAGGCAACTGCCTGATCGGTCACGCAGGGCGCTACGCCGATGGTGGCCGATCGTCGATCGGACACCATCGGCGGCCTTCGGCGAAGGCCGCCGCCCCCGAACAAAACTATAACCCTAGGGGATGCGGTGAACCCTAGGGGTAGCGGTGAACCCGTCGGGTATGGTGAACCCGTCGGGTAGCTGTGAACCCGTCGACAATGGGTAACAGTTGATCGGTCAGGTAGACCGATCAGGCAGGTGTCCCGTTGCCCAGATCCCTAATATATATATATATATATATCCCATTGCCCTAAAAAGCCTCGCTGATCCCTCCCTTCCGCCCGGATCCCTTTCTTCTCTTCATCTTCGTCGACGCCTGAGCTCCCTCTCTCGATCTCATTGCTGGCCATCGTCGACCGTCGCCTAGCTAGCCATCTCTCTGATATCCTCTCTACCCTCTCCTGATCCCCCAAAGCTGCGCCACACCTCTACTCTCTGTTTTGTGCATGAGAGACAACCAAGGTCTTCCATTGCCCTCTTCTTCCTCAAGCCTTTCCTCGTGCGCCTCCATCTCTCATCAACTCCGATCATCACTGTCTTCCTTCAGGCGAGGATTGGTTGGCGACAACTCGACCACCGGTTGGGGGGCTTTGGTTGCTACTCCTTTCATTGCGCTGTCGAGTTGCATAATTCGACGTTGGCCTCTACACCTTCCTCCCAGTCATGGGCAGATCACTTTGTACTGGTCTTGGTTGTCAGTTTCCTTCAAATCAAAGCAAAGGAGTGTGTGCCGGCGAAATTCCAAGTATAAATTGCTTAATTTCGAGTTAGACCGGTGATCTTGTATTCAATCTTTAATCTGATATTAGTTCTTGATAGCTATTCGATTGTGAGAATGGGTCATGATCATTTTCTGTTGATTTGCCTTAGTTCCGATTTTTGGATGGAGTTTATGATGGGTTTGATTCAAAGTAGTAGGGATGAACTGGATTCTCTGATAAGGGTAATTGAATCCATGTGGAATTATTTAGGGAAAGATCTAGCAATCTTGACTTGGTTTGGTTATTAGCCGTGAGTCTCTTAGAGCATAGGGGTTGAAGCTTGTCTTGAGTGTTTGGGTGTTGATTACGGATTCTGATTGTGGATTTTAGAAACTACCCTATTTTGGATTTGTGTTAGCCTCTAAAAATGAGAGTGATTGATTTTGGTTGTTCTTAGCTTAATGATATGTGGATCAGTTGGGAGGTGTAGTGTTTGGATTGGATTATAGGTTTTGTTCTCCTTCTTGTGATCATTGCCATGAGCTATTGGGTGGCTATTTTGTTTGTCTAGGGTGCCATGAGTGGCTAGAAGGATCTATAATGGTGTGTTGTGTTCTTGGGTTAGGCCATGAGAGGTTGTGTTAAATTTGTGTTCTATTTTTGGAGTTGCTTGGAAGATAGTGTGATGTTTGCAATGGGGTTTATGTAGTGTGCCACTCAGGACCATGGGAATTGATTTTGTACGATTGGGTTATGGGATTTGTTTTGGATGTTGATTGAGCTTTGGGGTAAAATGTGGTAGGTCCCTGGGTTGGTTCGGGAATTAACTTAATAACCTAATTGTGATAACTAGGTTTAGAAGGAACCAACCGTGGTGTGAAATTTAATTAAATGGATGTTGTAATTAAGATTTATCCTAAGTTTGTTTATTTGTAGTTTGGCTAATTATTTAATTATATAAACAGCTGAACTTTGTATTTGATACAGGACCTTGATTCAGACTCGTATGGTTGATTGTAAGGTTTACTTAGATACGTGTTATATTTAATGCGGGTACTTCTTACTTGATTCTTGTAGAATCGTTTACCTTAAATGCATGGTTATTTTATTATCTGAGTAGGTTGTTTCACCTTAAATTTTGTCTCCTTGTTTTTTCTACTTGATACTTATTCGGTGCTTGATCTTTGAGTAAAAATCAAAATTTCAGTTATACAGTCTCAACCTTTGATTTCCGATCTAAGGGTACTGTTGTGTATGCGAGTACTTTAGAAACATCATGTGACCTATCAAGTGTTTGGTTGGTATTAGATAAACCCTACTTAGTAGGTTAGTGCATGTTTATTTACTTTGGTGTTGATTGTATTTCGTATCGTATTGATTGTATGCTTTAGTTTGATTGAGGTTGTGCATATTAGTTATATGCATCATAACATTGTTTGCATGCCGACGACCACTAGTTCTCTTGTGGTTGAGATAAGTCGTCGGTCATATTTCCTATTGTGCCACGCTCAGTTAGAGTTGTGTGCAATCAATTGATACTCTCCAGGTATTTGGAGTACCCATAGGTATTTTGGGATTTTATAGCCATAAATATTACAGCTATCATATAGGGTCATAAGTATTATGATATTTCTGCATAGCCATAGGTTCTGGCGCTTGTATCTTGTCCACTCAACCTACGCAATGTAGCGATGGTTGGTGTGTGTATTTTACAATGTAAGTCATCGCATCATGTGCATATTATGCATTGTGCATTTGCTTGTGTTTGCTGCACTTATTTGAATTATGATTGCTGCATTTGATTAACATGCATATTCGATTATGATTTGTATTTATTATATGATTTGGATATGTTTGGCAATACTAGCTATTTACTGAGGTATTTGGGATATTTCTGATCATGCCCTAATATATTACATTGGTTTTCAGGTATGTTTATTCATACAGATGCATTTGATTTATGTCTTTATTCCAGAGACTGTATATCCTTATTTCTATATGCTTGTTTTATTCCTTTTATAGACTATGCATTTATCTATTCTTGTACCCGTAGAGTCTAACCGGGCTCACTACCCCTCATTTTTCCTTTTGTTTCAAGTAGTTGATAGCTGTATCTCGTACTGCTAAGAGGGAATCTAACTGTCAGTCCCCAGTCTTGAGTACTTTCTTATCATTTTTGTACTTTTGTAGTAATTCGATCATATTGGTGTCACTTTAGTTTTATTTTTGTTACGGATTGCATTTGACTTTTCTATGGACGCGTACTTATTTATTCCCGTGTGACTTCTTGATTTACTGCGCTTAGTTTATAGATATTTATTTATTGTGTTTATCATTTATTAGTCATAATTTTTTTACTATGTGGTTGTGATTGTGTGAATGCCAGCCTGAGGTGGTTATGCGATATATGTGTGGAGATGTGTATATATAAATGATTCAGATTGTTCTCCATACATGAGAGTTACTGTCCGATTTTCGATCAAGAATGAGCCTCTAAGGGTATGACAGAGAAATTCAAGTCTAACTAGTCTAGGATGTGGCGAGGTAGTTTTTGTGGGATCGTTGACATCGATAGAGGGGGGGGGGTGAACATCGACTTGTTAAACTTTCATGGAATCTTGTCGTTCATTTGTTCATTCTTTCTGAGGGTGATCGAAGGTCGACAAGAGGGGATGAATTGCCCCTAAAAAAGAAAACTATCTCTTATTTTTGCTTAACAAAGATATTAGTTAGGACACAAATATCATAAATAAATAAAACAAACACTAAACAATGAGGCTATCGAATTTACTTGGTTTACAATCGGGGAGGTTGTTAATCCATGGCTGAATATAACTCGATTCTCCTGAATATAACTCCTTCGGGCAAAGAAGCCTCTTACACGTGGAATGCTCAGAAAAAGAAAGATAAACTATTCTAAACATGTTTGCTAATTCTTGGAATACAATGAATGAATGAAACTGAGCTTCAGGGGTCTATTTATATTCTCGGTAGAGATTATCCTTTTGCTAACGTGGCAGTTGTAGGGGGCCCGAGAGCTCTTGGGCGCTTGACACGTGACCTGATGCTTATCCAGAAAGCAACGTTCGCAAATGGCTAAAACATAGTCTCTCAGGCGCCTGACAACACAGGGGCGCCTAGTGCTGAGGCGCCTGACAGCCCAGGCGCCTGTGAGCTCACGGGCACCCAATAATGGCTGTTTTGGTCAGCAGCCGCTGACCATTCTCCAGCCTATTTTCTGGTCTTCTTAGGTGATTTTCGGCCAACCAGAGTTAGGCTCACCCGAACTCGACTCTAGCCTTTCGCCCCTCAAGCGTCATTCCTCCTGGCTTCTCGTCCCTCAGACGCCTTGTGCGTACTTCTCGTTCTACCAGCGTACTCTTCCGCAGAGCTCCGTGTCCCTTGGATGTACTGAGCCCGTCGGCTCCCTTTCCGTGTCATCCTTCACGACCGCTGCGTCTTCCGTTAGACTTCCTGTGCTCCTAAGTTCCTGTATACTTAGACACAGGGATTAAATACACCAGGACTTAACTTAAATCGGTTGATCATGTTGGAAACGGGATGGCTAGAGAGGGGGGGGGTGAATATAGCCAATCACTTTTATCTTTGGCAAGTAACAAGTTTCTGCACTTAATCTTATCAGTAGCACAGCGGAAGAAATAAAGCAACAAAGCAGTGCAGTAAACCAAAATGGAAACTGAGAACAAACAATCACAGCTAGCAAGATCGCTAACAAGGAGGGTTTACAAGGTTCGGGGATAACTTGCCCCTACTCCTTGACGTGCCCTTAAGGTGGGCGATCCCTTGATCGTCGGCAGATCAAGCCCCGGTTAGCACCGGATATAAAGCAACCTCCTTCTCGGTGGAGAAACCTCTCCACAGCGTTTCAATCACAGATAAATGTTTAAGCCCAATGAAACAACAAGAAAGATCTTACTCAAGCACTCAGCAAGGACAAGAACACAGTAAGCTTCCCTCAGCTCCACCCAGTGGCGATCTCACGCTAGAACCCTTCTTCGTGTCTTCCCACTGTCGGACTCCCAGCTCCTTGTTCTCTCCTTCAAGCACTCAAGTAATGGATGATTGCTTCTCGAAAATCAGTAGCTTGCTCAAGATGATGAAACTTCAAGAACGCAGCTAGCTTGTTGTGGAGAACTCAAGGCGCAGCTAGAAGTCTGTATTCGAACTCTGCTTCCATGAAGCCAGCTTCCGCGCTTTTGATTCTCCACACAGCACCAGGTGACAACATCCTCCGTAGCCTCCAGCTACCACACTGCCAACGCCAGCTACCACTGAGCACTCTCTGGTCTTCCTGAGATCCCCTCAGCCAAGCCCCAGTCTCAGCTCCAGTCTGCAGCTCGGCCGTTGCAACTTGAAATGTAGAATCGGACAAATCTGCTCCAAGGAAAGCCTCCTTTGACCTCTCCTTGAGTGTTTGAATCCTCCCCTGTCACTTGCAGCTTAATCAGAGTGTTAGAGCAGCGTATCACACAGTAAATCAAATATCAGATGTAAGTGGCAGCAAATCGGATACGTTCAGACGCGATCAGAGCGTCTGACAGTGCATTTGAATTAAAGTGATCGGTCACCGGACCAATCAGAGCGACCCCTGATCGGTCACCAGACCGATCAGGCTAGGTCCAGACCGATCAGGCTCCGTCCTGATCGATCCCCAACGCTCGATTAGAAATCGCGATTTCTTTGTGACTTCTCTTGGATCGATCACCAGACCGATCCCAGGCTGTGGATCGTTCACCCGACCGATCCACCCTTTTCTTGGGCGATTTCTGAGCTTCGCAGTCCAGACCTCCTGATCGGTCACCGGACCGATCAGGCAGCCTTCTGATCAGTCACCAGACCGATTAGAACATGACCAGACCGATCAGGCTCCGTCCTGATCGATCATAGAGAGGAACCTGCGACGTTTGATCGTTCTCCGGAACGATCTGCACAGTGATCCTGATCGGTCACCAGACCGATCAGGTGCAGATCAGCAGGGGAACTCAACCTCACTTGTTTGCTCCCTGATCGGTCACCAGACCGATCAGGAGCCAAGCAGTGGGTGAAACACGCACTCCCTGATCGGTCACTGGATTGATCAGGAGCAGTACAGTAGGTTCCCAACCTCACTGTGTGCTCCCTGATCGGTTACCAGACCGATCAGTCATTGCTGGATCGGTCACCTGACCGATCCACGATGGAGCAGCGTGCCAGATTCCCTGATCGGTCACCAAACCGATCCAGGGACTTAAACTTAGCCCTCCAAGCTAAGTTTCCATTCACCTTAGCCCTCCAAGCTAAGGATTTTTCCATCTAACTCTCCAAGTTGGGAATTTGCACCTAACCCTCCAAGTTAGGACTTTTTACCTAGCCCTCTAAGCTAGGACTTTTCACCCAACTCTTCCGAGTCAGAACTTCATCCAACCTAGCCCTCCAAGCTAGGCACCTGACCCTCCAAGCTAGGACTTTTCACCTAATTCTCCAGGATGGGAATTTGCACCTAACCCTCCAAGTTAGGACTTTTTACTTAGCCCTCCAAGCTAGGACTTTTCACCCAACCCTTCCGAATTAGGACTTTTCCAACACCTAGCCCTCCAAACTAGGATTTTCAACACCTAACCCTCCAGGTTAGGATTTTTCAACACCTAGCCCTCCAGGCTAGGATTTTCAACACCTAACCCTCCAGGTTAGGATTTTCCAACACCTAGCCCTCCAGGCTAGGATTTTCCAAACCATGCCTAATCCTCGATCAGGACTTAAACATAATCATAATCATCAACCTAAACTTAAATCGCTGTCAACACCAAAACAATAATCAGGGCCAGACTGCATCAATAATCTCCCCCTTTTTGTTGTTTGACAACCCGATCTAAGTTTAGGGATTCTCAATCCATTTCCTCAAATCCAGAATCATAGGGGAATCAGGATTCTCCCCCTACAACATGATCAACCTAAACTTAACCAACCAACACTCTCCCCTTTTGTCGAACACCGAAAAGGGGCTAGAAGGGCTGATAAGTTTAAACCATACTCCCCCTCAACCCTAGGGGTATCTCAAATCAACAAGAATATGATTGACTATTGATAATCATACGATCACATATGACAAAAAGATATCAGATGGCTAAACAGACATATGTATCATGTGAGCATGGTAGCATAGACATGAACATAGCTAACAAGTATCGACAAACAGTAATCATGTGATCAAGCAACATCCTAAGCAAGATAGAACAGACAAGAGTCAGGATGTACACATCCGTCAAAAACATCAAACACGAACATAGAGCTGTCAATCGTCAGCTGGATCATCGTCCGAATCATCAATGTAGATGATATCTCCTGGTGAAGGGCCACTGGGAGATGCACCATCAGGAAATGTATGATGATACCACTCTTCATACCATCTGTCCTGGAAGGAGTGCATCTCAGAGACATCAGAGGCTAAAGCATCGAGACGACGATCAAAAGTCTGAAACTCTGAGCGGACCTCCTGTCGCCAGAGCTCAGAGATATGCAATTCGTGCTGCAACATCCGCTCTAACTCCGCAATCTGCCATCGGAGGTCAGGAGCCCACTCATCATAATCATCTATATCAGCGGGCTGCTCCTGGGAATGGACTGCTCCTGGAATCTCTCCCATATGTCTCTGAATCTTCCATCGCAACCCTCGTGATCCGACAACAATACCAGACTGGGCCAGCATGCGACGATCAAGTCGGCAATCCTGTCGCACCATAGGTATAGTACGACCCTGTGAAACATCGATCCCAACGGACTGCAGCCAGGCAGTGATGATATGGCCGAATGACATATAGATCGTCTGGCCATACCTCAGACCATGGACAATGATGGAGAAATAAATGGACGGTGCTATGTCAAAATCTAACTGCAGATGCATCCCGTAAAGCATCAGGCAGTGGAATGGATGGATCTCATCAAGATGCTTTGAAGTAGTTGGAAGGAGACAATTTGTGATAATCTTAAACAGAACATAATCAATGGGGGATAGATGGAGAGCAGGAAACGTGCGAAACGTACGGGTGCGCGTACCAGAACCCCGCGGCCTGGGGTGACCTAGAAAATGCTCATAGATGGAGTCAGGAGTGACTCCAGTAAAGGGAACAGGAAGAGGGTCAGGAAGATAGGGATAGAGCGAAAAGTCATTATCGGAGCGACGGCAACCCAGAAACATAGTGAAGGCTGATAAGGTAAAATCAAGATCGACACTGGCGTCACGGGTCCGCCACCCCGTGCCCTCCCCATTGGCCAGATTATTTTAGAATTCAGAGACCAAATCAACATTGATTGACCTCTCTAAGAAAAGGATGTTTTGAAGCCCATAGTACTCAATGATTCCTCTCACTGTAGGACAATGTTCATAAACAAAAGTTTGGTCCACTGACCGACATGACATTAGTTTGAAGTTGTGCAATGAAGGTTTAGGACATAGTGAATGTTCTGAAATCTCGTATGCGGGGAAGGTGGAGGCCTCGGAGGAGGTGTAGAAGATGAAGGGCCTTTGCCCTTAGAACTATCCTCCATAGGTTTCTTACCCTTAGAAGACTTTCTATAGATTGGATTCAAGAATTGATCATACAAACATGATTTAACGAGGGAAGTAATCACACACGGTTTGAATCGAGTGATCAGAATGGACATAAGTTGAATCAAAAATTCAAGAATTGATCATCATAGATAAGACCCAATCAGTTAATGCAAGGTAACACATTTGATCAAGAACAAAAGGGAAAGAATGATTTGATCATTTGGTGAGAAAGTAAGGTCACGACAAATATAAGAAGGGCACAGCACCACACCAAGAACAACAAATCATACTCAGTTAGCTTTCAAAACATAGTTTATGAACTATTTGAACAGAAAAACGAAGCCAAAAATTTACTTAGGTGCCATTGAAGAGATTCTTGAAGTTTTGAGGGGAAAGAGCTTGCGCAGAAGAAGCCTCGGCGCAAAACAGAGACGCAGAAGACTTCGAGTGAAAGAAAACTTGCCGGGAGCAAGAAAACGCCCGTAGAAGCCTTCGCGAGAACTCGCACGCGAAAGAGGGAGACGAAGGCACTAGAGAGCTCTCGCACGAAGCAAATGTTGCGCGAGTGGGAGGTCGCGGCGCTAGGGTTCGGCAAGAAAGGGTTTTTCCCGAAGTTAATCGGTTGGTGGATTGGTCCACCAACCAGAATTTAATGCGTCTGAACGGATCACCGTTCGATCTGATCGCGCCCAGACCGATCAGGCTATAGCCTGATCGGACTGGCCTGGTCCTGATCGGTCGGATGACCGATCAGACGCGCTCTTGATCGGTCGGTTGACCGATAGGACACGAACAGTAGGGTCCGGAGGAAAACCGCTGGGCTCCCTGATCGGTCTGTGGACCGATCACCATAGGGTGCCAGATCAGTCCGGGGACCGATCCAGGCTAGCTCAGTACACTTGGTTAAAGTTTCGGAAAGTCACTGCTGGCACTCTGATCGGTCTGTGGACCGATCACCACAGGAAGGAGCCAGATCGGTCCGGGGACCGATCATCCCTATGCCTGATCGGTCCGGTGACCGATCAGGGTTCCTGATTTCCCTGATACGAACTGAAATGTTCAGTTTCAGAATTTTTGAAACTTTCCAACGAGATCTGGTGAAGTTTATCGAACTTGGACATGATCTCATGACTAGAATTGATCCCTGAGCAAGGATCAAAGGTCCTTATAAGTTCAACAATCACTTTGATCCATCCAAATGGAGTCAAACTCAATCAACAATCATTCAAGCAATTTCAACTAAGTTTGTATCAAATCCCATGTTTCAATCAAGTTTCCTTGATTGGAATGTCCAAGTATGATCATGGAGCCAAATACACATATGTTATGCATTGGTTTTTCCCATAATTGGTCACCACCGTGATTATTATCTCGTCAACTTAATCTCTCAAGGGATGCATTGACATTTTGAGAAACTTAGTTGATCCTAACATCTCACCCCATTTCTAGCAAGCAAAAACGTTTTGTTAGACCTTATAGTTTGTGTGAGATGTTCCCAAAGTTACCCAAATTGTTTCCCAACAATTTCGAAATAATCATGAAGGGTTTGAATGCAAATAGAAAAACTATGAAGGGCGACACATTCCCAACTCCCGTCTTAGAAAACTAAATTCATTTTCGGGAAGTGGTTTAGTGAAAATGTCGGCTAGGTTTGATTTGGACTCTACATGTGAGAGTACAATATCTCCCCTAGCTACATGATCCCTAATGAAGTGGTGACGCACTTCAATATGTTTGGTCCTAGAATGATGGACTGGATTCTTGGTTATGTTAATTGTGCTAATGTTATCACACAACACTTGCACACCTTTGTAACTCAATCCATAGTCCTCTAGAGTGTGAATCATCCACAACAATTGTGATACACTCTCTCCCATGGCGATATATTCTGCCTCGGTCGTGGAGAGAGCAACACAATGTTGCTTCCGACTTGACCAACTTACTAAGGACGAACATAAGAATTGACAACACCCACTTGTGCTCTTCTGGTCCAACTTACATCCAGCGTAGTCGGAATCTGTGTAGCCAATCAAATCAAAAGATTCGGTACGGGGGTACCAAAGACCTACACCAATTGTGCCCTTGAGATATCTCAAAATTCGCTTAACAGCGATTAAGTGAGATTCCTTGGCACAAACTTGATACCTAGCGCACATACCTACAGCAAATAGTATATCAGGTCGACTAGCTATAAGGTATAGCAGACTACCTATCATACTTCGATATTGAGTTAAATCAACGGGTTTACCACTCTCATCATTGTCTAATTTTGTGTTTGTCGCCATGGGAGTGGTTACCTCTTTTGAATCACTCATATTGAATTTTCGAAGCATTTCTTGAGTATACTTTGATTGGTGCACATGGATACCATCGCGAGTTTGCTTGATTTCAAGTCCAAGGAAGAAAGTCAACTCTCCCACTAGACTCATTTCAAACTCACTCTCTATGTGTCCAATGAACTCATTTAAATAGCACTTATTGTTTGAGCCACAAATTATGTCATCGACATATACTTGGGCTACAAATATATTGTCACTATCTCTTCGTAGAAATAGTGTAGGGTCTATTTGGCCTCTAACGAAGCCCTTCTCAACTAGGAATGTCGACAACCGCTCATACCAAGCTCAGGGTGCTTGTTTAAGGTCATAAAGTGCCTTTTTGAGCTTGAACACGTGGTTTGGAAATTCGGTACTCTCAAACCCCAGAGGTTGTTCGACATAGACCTCTTCTCTAATCAAACCATTAAGAAAGGCCGATTTGATGTCCATTTGATATAATTTGAAGCCACGATGTGCTGCAAATGCGAGCATCAATCGGATGGACTCTAATGTGCCACGGGAGCATAGGTCTCATTATAATCAAGACCTTCAACTTGACTATAGCCCTTGGCTACCAAGCGTGCCTTGTTTCTAATGATTTCTCCCTTATGGTTCAATTTGTTCTTGAAGACCCATTTGGTTCCAATAATGGTGGTCTTCTTGGGTCGAGGGACTAAGTCCCAAACTTGACTTCTCTCAAATTGACCTAGTTCATCTTGCATTGCAATGATCCAATCGGGATCATTTAATGCTTCATCAATTTTCCTAGGTTCAATTTCGGAAATTAGGGCAACTTCATTAGCCTCATTCCGGAAGAATGATCTAGTTCTAACCCTATGATGGATGTCTCCAACAATTTGGTCCTGAGGATGACTAGAGGCTAATCTAGTTTGCCTAGGAGTTGGTGGTGCTTCTTGAATGGGTTCACCAGACACAACTTCAGCCTCAGGATCCGGCTGATCTATGGGTTGTCTAGGTTCACCGTCATTAGACTCATCATCATCAACAACACTTAAGAGTTTCATTCAAACTTAGTCTCCTAAGTTCGAGTTGAACTCCTTTTACATTTTCTGATTGGTCACTTGTCTTTGGAATTTCTTCAAAGACCACATCAGAAGACTCTTCAACTAATCTAGACTTCTTGTTTAGACTCGGTAGGCTTTGCTAACGAGGGAGTACCCGACTAGTATCCCTTCATCAGCCTTTGCCGTGAACTTTCCAAGGTGGTCTTTGGTGTTTAGAATGAACACCTTACAACCAAACACCCTAAGGTGTTTGGTTTCCCAAACCAAAGTTCATGGGGAGTCTTTCTTAGAAACCTATGAATGATGACTCTGTTTTGCACATAGCAAGCTGTATTTACAGCTTCGGCCCACAAGTAACTCGGGAGTGAGTACTCATTGAGCATGCTTCGTGCAGGCTCTTGAAGTACACGGTTCTTCCTCTCTACAACACCATTTTGTTGTGGTGTTCTAGGAGTAGAGAACTCATGCTTATAACCTCTATCTTGACAGAATTCTAAAAACCTTTGATTTTGAAATTCACCTCCATGATCACTTCTAATTGTCTTAATGGTTGATGATTTTTCATTTTCAACTCTTTACAAAAAGAAATGAAAATATCTAAGGTTTGGTCCTTATATTTTAAAAAGTAAGTCCATGTATATCTAGTGAAATCATCAATGATCACAAAGCAATATCTACTTCCATTCAATGATATGATGGTACTACAATCAAATAGATCCATATGAAGTAAATCTAATGCATTAGATGTACTTACAACGCTTTTACCTTTATGTGCAGATTTTGTTTGCTTACCCATTTGACATGCATCACAAAGTTTGTCTTTCTCATACTTGATGCTTGGTAAGCCACGGACTAACCCCTTGTTGGCCAACTTCCGGATGTTCTTCATGTTCACATGAGCTAATCTCCGGTGCCAAAGGGTGGACTCTTCTTCTTTTGACATGAAACACTTAGCAGAAACATTAGTAGCACTTTTAAATGAAACTTGATAAATATTGTCTACTATTGCTCCTACTAGTACTGTGTCCAAGGTGTCATGTTGTCTAACTAGACATTGACTTGGTTGGAAGTCAATTGTGTAACCCGTGTCACACAATTGACTGACACTTAGGAGATTAAATTTCATCCCCTTGACTAGAAGGACATTTGAAATTCTAAGACATTCGGATATTTGAATGTCTCCTATTCCTATGACCTTAAGACTACCATTGTTACCAAATGATACATTACCTCTACTTTTCTTGTGAAGTGTGGTAAACAATGATTTATCCCCGGTCATGTGTTCGGAGCATCCACTATCAACGAACCAAGTTGATAGATGCTCCCTCTCAATCATAACCTACACAATTCGAAAAATAGAAGTTTTAGGTACCCAAACCTTGGTACCTAAAACATCAACTAAACATGACTTAGGCACCCATGCCTTGACAACTTTCTTTTGAGTCTTGGGTGTCCTAGATTGTCTCATATCAGTCCTAGACATCAAAGACACAAATGAGTGTTCTTTGGGTCGGTAACCAATACCGGCCCTATTGTAAACTACCCTTTGGGCATTTAGGATCATGTCTAGGGTCTTAGAGCTAGTTGAGAATTTCCCAAGAATATTCTTGAGCTTCTCAACTTCACTCTTCAATGATTGGTTTTCCTCTACTAGCAATTCATCATGCAAATCATTTACTTCCTCAACCTTAGAGGATTTCAAATTTACAATCTCATGTTTCAAAGATTTAATTTCTTCTAGCAATTCAACATGTAAATCATCAATGTTATCATCCCTAGAAGCTTTCAATTGATCAATTTCTAATTGCAATGCTTTAACCTTATTCTTTGATTTCTTAAGCATACTAGTTAAACATGCAATTGCTCTATAACATTTTTCAAACTCGGGAGAAGTTACCTCTTCATCATCCGAAGATTATGAAACCGCGTTTGAGGAGCTTGAAGATTCATCACTGCTCTCCTCTCCAAGAGCCATGAGTGCCACATGCCTTGTGCTCTTCTCCTCCTTTTCTTCATCGAATGAGCTTGAGGATGACTCATCCCAAGTGGCCTTCAAGGCCTTCTTCTTCTTCTTGGATTTTTCTTCTTTCTTTTTGGATTTTTCCTCTTTCTTCTTGAGCTTTGGACATTCATTCTTGAAATGCCCTTTCCTATCACACTCAAAGCAAGAGGCATTAGTCTTATCAAGTTTGGATTCACTAGTGTTACCTCTACTCTTGAAATGTCGATCCCTTCGCATCATCCTTCGCACGAAGTTCGCCATTTTGGATGAAGAGGAGTCACTGCCATCTTCTTCGGAAAAGGATTCGGATTCGGAAGAGGATGAAGATGAAGAGACTTCCTTCTCCTTCTTCTTCTCATTCTTCTTCTTGGTGGTTCGGTCCCCTGCAACTAAGGCAATCCCCTTTCCTTGGGGCCTTTGTTAGCCATTTCATGCAATTCCATCTCACAAAATAAATCATCTAACTTAACAATAGATAGATCCTTGGATACTTTGTAGGCATCCACCATGGATGACCACAAAGCATTCCTTGGAAATGCTTTCAAGACATACCTCACAAGGTCGCGATTCTCGACCTTTTCATCAATTGAATGAAGTCCATTGAGGACTTCCTTGAACCGGCTATGAAGCTCACTTACCGACTCATTCTCCTTCATGGAGAGATTTTGGAGTTGATTGAGGAACAAGTCCCTCTTGGCAATTCTTGAGTCCCGGGTGCCCTTGTGAAGCTCAATGAGTTTGTTCCACAAGTCATTTGCACTTGTGAAAGGTCCAACCTTGATGAGTTGGTCTTTGTTCATGCCACATTGTAGAGTGACAACGCCTTCGCGTCGGCTTCACTCTTCCGAGTTTGTTCAGCAGTCCACCGTGAAGACTCGAGTTCTTTGCCTTCGTCATCCTTAGGAGGGTGAATCCCTCCTTCACCGCGAACCAAGTATGGATATCCATCTTCAAATAGTATTCCATCTTTGATCTCCAATATTGAAAGTCGGACCATCAAAGAATGGAGGTCGGGTGGTGGAGAAGCCTTCTCTCAAGCCATCTGTTGATAACTCTCGGATGTTAAGCCGTAAACAGAGCCCCAAGCTCTGATACCACTTGTTGGAAACGGGATGGCTAGAGAGGGGGGGGTGAATATAGCCAATCACTTTATCTTTGGCAAGTAACAAGTTTCTGCACTTAATCTTATCAGTAGCACAGCGGAAGAAATAAAGCAACAAAGCAGTGCAGTAAACCAAAACAGAAACCGAGAACAAACAATCACAGCTAGCAAGATCGCTAACAAGGAGGGTTTACAAGGTTCGGGGATAACTTGCCCTACTCTTGGCGTGTGCCCTTAAGGTGGGCGATCCCTTGATCGTCGCAGATCAAGCCCCGGTTAGCACCGGTATAAAGCAACCTCCTTCTCGGTGGAGAAACCTCTCCACAGCGTTTCAATCACAGATAAATGTTTAAGCTCAATGAAACAACAAGAAGGATCTTACTCAACACTCAGCAAGGACAAGAACACAGCAAGCTTCCCTGAGCTCCACCCAGTGGCGATCTCACGCAAGAACCCTTCTTCGTGTCTTCCCACTGTCGGACTCCCAGCTCCTTGTTCTCTCCTTCAAGCACTCAAGTAATGGATGATTGCTTCTCGAAAATCAGTAGCTTGCTCAAGTGATGAAACTTCAAGAACGCAGCAAGCTTGTTGTGGAGAACTCAAGGCGCAGCTAGAAGACAGTATTCGAACTCTGCTTCCACGAAGCCAGCTTCCGCCTTTTGATTCTTCCACACAGACCAGGTGACAACATCCTCCGTAGCCTCAGCTACCACACTGCCAACGCAGCTACCATGGAGCCCTCTCTGGTCTTCCTGAGATCCCCTCAGCCAAGCCCCAGTCTCGGCTCCAGTCTGCAGCTCGGCCGTTGCAACCTGAAATGGGAGAATCGGACAAACCTGCTCCAAGGAAAGCCTCCTTTGACCTCTCCTTGAGTGTTTGAAATCCTCCCTGTCACCTGCAGCTAATCAGAGTGTTAGAGCACGTATCACCAGTAAATCAAATATCAGATGTAAGTGGCAGCAATCGGATACGTTCAGACGCGATCAGAGCGTCTGACAGTGCATTTGAATTAAAGTGATCGGTCACCGGACCGATCAGAGCGACCCCTGATCGGTACAGACCGATCAGGCTAGGTCCAGACCGATCAGGCTCCGTCTGATCGATCCCAACGCTCGATTAGAAATCGGATTTCTTTGTGACTTCTCCTGGATCGATCACCAGACCGATCCCAGGTTGTGGATCGTTCACCCGACCGATCCACCCCTTTCTTGGGCGATTTCTGAGCTTCGCAGTCCAGACCTCCTGATCGGTCACCGGACCGATCAGGCAGCCTCCTGATCGGTCACCAGACCGATCAGGCTCCGTCCTGATCGATCATAGAGAGGAACCTGCGACGCTGGATCGTTCTCCGGAACGATCTGCACAGTGATCCTGATCGGTCACCAGACCGATCAGGTGCAGATCAGCAAGGGAACTCAACCTCACTGTTCGCTCCCTGATCGGTCACCAGACCGATCAGGAGCCAAGCAGTGGGTGAAACACACACTCCCTGATCGGTCACCGGATCGATCAGGAGCAGTACAGTAGGTTCCCAACCTCACTGTGTGCTCCCTGATCGGTCACCAGACCGATCCAGGGACTTAAACTTAGCCCTCCAAGCTAAGTTTCCATCCACCTTAGCCCTCCAAGCTAAAGGATTTTTCCATCTAACTCTCCAAGTTGGGAATTTGCACTAACCCTCCAAGTTAGGATTTTTCACCTAGCCCTTCAAGCTAGGACTTTTCACCTAGCCCTCCAAGCTAGGACTTTTCACCCAACCCTTCCGAGTCAGAACTTCATCCAACCTAGACCTCCAAGCTAGGCACCTGACCCTCCAAGCTAGGACTTTTCACCTAATTCTCCAGGATGGGAATTTGCACCTAACCCTCCAAGTTAGGACTTTTTACCTAGCCCTCCAAGCTAGGACTTTTCCCAACCCTTCCGATTAGGACTTTTCCAACACCTAGCCCTCCAAACTAGGATTTTCAACACCTAACCCTCTAGGTTAGGATTTTCCAACACCTAGCCCTCCAGGCTAGGATTTTCAACACCTAACCCTCCAGGTTAGGATTTTTCCAACACCTAGCCCTCTAGGCTAGGATTNTCGGTCTGGTGACCGATCCAGCGATGACTGATCGGTCGGGTGACTGATCAGGGAGCACACAGTGAGGTTGGGAACCTACTGTGCTGCTCCTGATCGATCTGGTGACCGATCAGGGAGTATGCGTTTCACCCATTGACTGGCTCCTGATCGGTCTGGTGACCGATCAGGGAGCGAGCAGTGAGGTTGAGTTCCCTTGCTGAACGGCTCCTGATCGGTCTGGTGACCGATCAGGATCACTGTGCAGATCGTTCCAGAGAACGATCAAGCGTCGCAGGTTCCTCTCTATGATCGATCAGGACGGAGTCTGATCGGTCTGGTCAGGTTCTGATCGGTCTGGTGACCGATCAGGAGGCTGCCTGATCGGTCCGATGACCGATCAGAAGGCTTAGCCTGCGAAACTCAGAAATCGCTCCATATAAGGGTGGATCGGTCCGGTGAACGATCCACGACCTGGGATCGGTCTGGTGATCGGTCCAGGAGAATCTCAAAGAGATCGCGATTTCTGATTGAGCGTTGGGGATCGATCAGGATGAAGCCTGATCGGTCTGGAACCAGCCTGATCAGTCTGGTGACCGATCAGGAGGCTCTCTGATCGGTCCGGTGACCGATCACTTTAATTCAAATTGCACTGTCAGACGCTCTGATCGCGTCTGAACGTATCTGATTTGCTGCCACTTACCTCTGATATTTGATTTACTGCGTGATTTGCTGCTCTAACAGTCTGATTAAGTTGCAGGTGACAGGGGAGGATTCAAACACTCAAGGAAAGGTCAATGGAAGCTTTCTTTGGAGCAGGTTGTCCGTTTTCCCATCCCAGGTTGCAACGGCCGAGCTGTAGACTGGAGCTGAGGCTGGAGCTTAGCTGAAGGAAGTTCAGTGAGTCCAGAGATAGCTCAGTGGAAGCTGGCGTTGGCAGATGGGTAGCTGGGAGCAGCAGGGATGTTGTCACCTAGAACTCTGTGGAGAATGAAAAGGGTGGAAGTTGGCTTCGTGGAAGCAGAAGTTTTGGAAAAACTTGTTCTTGCCGTGCCTTTGAGTTCTCCACAACGTGCTTGCTGTGTTCTCGAAGTCTTCTTCACTTTTGAGCAAGCAATTGAGAAGCAATCATCCATTACTTGAGCACTTGGAGGAGAGAACAAGAAGCTTGGAGTCCGACAGTGGGAAGACACGAAGAAGGGTTCTTGCGTGAGATCGCCACTGGGTGGAGCTCAGGGAAGCTTGCTGTGTTTTTGTCCTTGCTAAGTGTTTGAGTAAGATCCTTCTTGTTGTTTCTTTGTGCTTAAGCTATATCCTTGTTTGAAACACACTGTGGAGAGGTTTCTCCACCGAGAAGGAGGTTGCTGAATTATCCGGTGTTCACCGGGGCTTGATCTGCCGACGATCAAGGGATCACCCACCTTAAGGGCACGCCAAGGAGTAGGGGCAAGTTATCCCTGAACCTTGTAAAATCTCCTTGTTAGCGATCTTGCTAATCTTGCTAGTTAGTTTTTGGTTTTAGTTTCTGCAAGTTCTGTTTTCCATACTTCCGCTGTGCTACTAACAACTTCAAGTGCAGAAACTTGCTAACTCTTCAAAGTAGAAGTGATTGGCTATATTCACCCCCCCCTCTCTAGCCATCTCGTTTCCAACATGATGCACTTATATGAGCTATGGTTGTTGCACATGATTGACATGCATCTATATCTTGGTTTTATTGTTGTTGTGTTATTTTTTGCTTGTTTAGTTGTTATTCGGGTTTATAACCTGTGGTTCTATATATGTTATGCATGTTTAGGTTCCTATATTCCTTATGGACTGTACCCTGTTGGATTCTTTATATATTATATCCTTTATTATGCCATGCTTATTGTCTACTCATATACCCGCAGAGTCCGCCCGAACTCACCACCGCTACCTCCTATTTTTGTTTCAGGTAGCAGGTAGTTACGTTCCTTGGAGCCAGGAGAGGATCCAGTTGCCAATTCCCAGAGTTAGTTATTTTTCCGTATTTAATTTAGTTGTTTTGTTTTCAGTACTTGGTAAAGTTGTATTTTATTCGTTATTGGATTTTGTCGTTATCAGAGACATTTGAGTTCTCTTTTGGGTTGTAGTTTCATTTTATGTTTAAGGTGGCTGAGCCACCCGTTATCTTATAACTGCGTGGTTGTGTTTATCTTCTATGTTTTGTGATACTAGCTGCTTGTGGCTAAGTTATATGGTGAGATATTGTGTATATTTGCCCCATATTATCCGCCGTACAGGGGAGATGCTGCCCGATCTTCGAGTAAGCATGTGCCTCTGGGGGCGTGACACATCCCCTTGACTAGAAGGGCATTCTTAATTCTAAAACATTCGGATATTTGAATGTCTCCTATTCCTATGACCTTAAGACTACCATTATTACCAAAGGAAACATTACCTCTACTTTTGCATTGAAGGATAGTAAATAAAGATTTATCACCGGTCATGTGTTTGGAGCACCCACTATCAACGAACCAAGTTGATAGATGCTCCCCCTCAATCACAACCTACACAATTCGAAAAATAGAAGATTTAGGTACCCAAACCTTGGGACCTAAAGCACCTACTAAGCAAGACTTAGGCACCCTTGCCTTGACAACTTTCCTTTGAACTCTAGGTGTCTTAGATTGTCTAACATCAGTCCTAGACATTAAAGACACAAATGATGGTTCTTTGGGTTGGTAACCAATACCAGCCCTATTGTAGACTGCCCTTTGGGCATTCAAAATCATGTCTAGAGTCTTTGATCTTGTTGAGAATTTCTCAAGAACACTCTTGAGTCTCTCAAATTCACTCTTCAATGATTTGTTTTCATCCTCTAACATCTCAATATGCAAATCATCCACATCCTCATCCCTAGAGGATGTCAATTGTTCAATCTCTAATTTCAATGATTTAATTTTTGCTTTTGACTTTTTCAAGAAATCAATTAAACAAGCAATTGTTCTATAGCATTTATCAAGTTCGGGAGTGATTACCTCTTCATCATCCGAAGATGATGCAACCGCGTTTGAGGAGTCGGAGGATTCATCACGGCTCTCTTGGTCTTCCAATGCCATGAGTGCCACATGCCGTGTACTCTTTTCTTCCTTCTGTTCATCAGATGAACTTGAGGAGGATTCATCCCAAGTGGCCTTCAAGGCCTTCTTTTTTTTCTTGGATCTATCCTCCTTCTTCTTGAGCTTTGGGCAGTCCTTCTTGAAGTGCCCTTTCTTACTACATTCAAAGCACGTAATATTAATCTTATCAAGCTTAACTTCACTTGGGTTATCTTTACTCTTGAAGCGATGACTTTTTCTCATCATCCTTCTAACAAAATTGGCCATCTCGGAGGAAGAAGAGCCGCTGCCATCCTCCTCGGATTCGGACTTGGATTCGGATGAAGATGATGAGATTTCCTTCTCCTTCTTCTTCTTGTTCTTTTCTCCTGCAACTAAGGCAATCCCCTTCTCCTTGGGGCCTTTGTTAGCCATTTCATGAAGTTCTATCTCACAAAATAAATCATCTAACTTTACAATTGATAAGTCCTTGGAAACTTTGTAGGCATCCACCATGGATGACCACAAAGCATTCCTTGGAAATACTTTTAACACATACCTCACAAGGTCATGGTTCTCGACCTTTTCATCAATAGAGTGGAGACCATTGAGGACTTTCTTGAACTTACTATGTAACTCACTTACGGTTTCATTCTCCTTCATGGAGAGGTTTTGGAGTTGGTTGAGGAACAAATCCCTCTTGGCGATTCTTGAGTCTCGGGTGCCTTCATGGAGTTCAATAAGCTTGTTCCACAAATATTTTGCACTTGTAAAGGGACCAACCTTGATGAGTTGGTCTTTGTTCATGCCACATTGCAAAGTTACCACTGCCTTCGCGTCGGCTTCACTTTTCCGGGTCTGCTCAGCCGTCCATCGCCAAGATTCCAATTCTTTTCCTTTATCATCCTTTAGAGGGGAAAAACCCTCCTTCACAGCGAACCAAGTGTTGATGTTCATCTTTAGGTAGTACTCCATCTTCGATCTCCAATATTGAAAATCTGCTCCATCGAAGAAGGGAGGTCGGGTGGTGGAGAAATCTTCTCTCAAAGCCATTGTTGATAGCTCTCGGTTGTTAATCCGCTTGAACAGAGCCCCAAGATCTAATACCACTTGTTGGAACTTGGATGCCTAGAGAGGGGGGGGTGAATGTAGCCAGATACCGAAACTTAGCACTTTTTAAGTTTTTTGCACTTAAACGTTTAGTAGCACAGTGGAAGCAATAAAAACAGAGTATGCAAAATTTAAAACCTAAGCTAAGAACAAACACAAGAATGCTAACAAGAGGATTTACAAGGTTCGGAGATAACTTGCCCCTACTCCTTGGCGTGCCCTTAAGGTGGGTGATCCCTTGATCGTCAGCAGATCAAGCCCCGGAAAATCTGGATAAAATACAATCTCCTTCTCAGTGGAGTAACCTCTCCACAGCGTTTCAAGATGATGAAGTATAAAGTACAGAAAACACAAGAAGGATCTTACTTAGCACTTAGGGAGTGTTTGGGAGAGCTTTTACTTCTTGAAAAGTGATTCTTGTAGTGATTATCTTGAAGTTAGTAAGAAGCTAAAGCATGCAGTGTTTGGAAATAGAAGTCAAAAGCTGATACAAGGTAAAGTTTGAGTGTTTGGTGAATAATCACTTTTAAGCTTAATTTTTAATTAAATGACAATAATATCCTTAAACTATCAAAATTAATTTTTTTCAATTATCTAAATATAATTTTGATACATGATCTATAATATTTTATATATTTAATATTATATTTTAAATATTATATCAAAATTATTTTTTTAATAATATATATATTTAAAAAAATATAAAGTTAATAAAATATAAAAAATAATAAAATAATAAAATTTATATAAATTTATACAAATATGTATAAATTTTTTTGAAAATATAAATTATATAAAAATATAAGATTTTATTTAAAAAATGTGATGGTAATTATGTAAAATAATAAATTTATTAAGAGTATAAATGTCAACTTTTAATTCTACACCATAAGCAAAAAAGCAGAAGCAGAAAAAAGCATCAAATTGTTGCTTCTAGCTTTTGAGTAAAAGTTGCAGAAGTTAAAGCAGAATCTGACATTCCCAAACACTCAAAAGCACTTTTGCATGGCTAGAAGCTAAAAAGCAGTAAGCAGAAGCTCTCCCAAACACTCCCTTAGAACCACAAGAACACAAGCAAACTTCTCCCGAGCTCCACCCAGCGCAGATCTCACGCAAGAACTTCCTTCTTCGTGTCTTCTCGCTGATGGACTCAAGCTCCTTGTTTCTTCTTCCAAGTTCCCAAGTAACAAACGGTTGCTTCAAAGATCACAGTCGCTTGCTCAAGATGATGGAACACCATATCGCACAAGCACAATGTGTAGAACTTCGTTGCATAACCAGAACTTCACTCAGCAAACTCTTTCTTGAAGTGTATTCAGCTCTTCTCCGCTACGCAACTTAAGTCTCTCCACTGATCGCAAGGTCATCTCACTGCAGCCTCCAGCTGCTCACCTGCAACAACCAGCCTACCACTGAGCTTTCCTAGACTCCCTGAGCTTCCCTCAGCCTAGCCCCAGTCAGCAGCTCCAGCAGCGCCAACAACCGTTGCAACCTGAGATGGCAAATGGACAACCCTGCTCCAAAGAAAGACCTCCATTGACTCTCCTTGAGTGTTTGAATCCTTCCCTGTCACCTGCACACTTAATCAGAGCATTAGCACAGCAAACAGCAGTGAATCAAGTATCAGAGATTAAGTGCAGAGAAATCAGATGTGTTCAGACGCGATCAGAATGTCTGACAGTGCATTTGAATTAAAGTGATCGGTCACCGGATCGATCAAGATGATCCCAGACCGATCAGGCTCCAGCCTGATCGGTCACCAGTGAGAAACTTGGGATCGCAAGCTCGTATGATCGGTCACCCTGACCGGTCACCAGATCGGTCACCAAACCGATCCAGAAATCTGTTTGTCATAATCCCGCTAGAAATACACTGCTGATCGGTCACCAGACCGATCAGGATGATCCCAGACTGATCAGGCTCCAGCTTGATCGGTCAGGGTGAGAAACCTCGCGATAATTAATTGTTCAGACTGATCGGTCAAGGTTTCTCCCTGATCGGTCACCAGACCGATCAGGAGCCTAACAGTAGGTTTGCCAAAGACACTGGAAGCTCCCTGATCGGTTACCAGACCGATCAATCATCGCTGGATCGGTCACTAGACCGATCCACGAGGGAACTCCTTGCCAACTTTCCTAATCGGTCACCAGACCGATCCGGGCAATACCAAACCCACTCTAAGTCACAAGAACCAGCCTCCGACCCATCTCCGACTCGTGCTCGATCCCTCGGACCAAGACTCCATGCCCAGCTTCACTCACCGGGACTTCAGTCAACCTGGCTTCACTCACCAGGACCCGGCTTCACTTACCGGGATTTTCAAACACCTAACCCTCCAAGTTAGGACTTTTCACACCTAGCCCTCCAAGCTAGGATTTTTCACACCTAACCCTCCAGGTTAGGACTTTTCCACACCTAGCCCTCCAAGCTAGGACTTTTCCAACACTTAGCCCTCCAAGCTAGGATTTTTCCATACCTAACCCTCTAGGTTAGGATTTTCCAACACCTAGCCCTCCAAGCTAGGATTTTTCCACACCTAACCCTCCAGGTTAGGATTTCTCCAACCTAGTCCCACTAGGTATGCCTAGTCCACGACCAGGACTTAAACCCAATCATCTTATCAACCTAAACTAAAATCGATGTCAACACCAAAACAACAATCAGGGTCAGATTGCATCAACAATGTGGTCATGTTTGTTGAGATCATTTATGAAAAACTGAAGCAAAACAAGTTACAAACATCTACCTTCACTAATACGGTTTGGGACGAGATCAACAAAGAATTATGTCTAATTACAAAGAGGAATTATGGTGTAGAGAGGCTTAAAGGTAAACGGAATCGTCTACGCACTAGACCCCGACTTTTTGCTACATTGCTTGCATATACTGGTGTTACAATGGATCCAGACACCGGTAAAGTGAATACTCCAGAGGAAGAATGGGCAGAATTTTATGTGGTAAATATTTTTATCCATTTAAATATATATTTTTATTGTATGTTTGTATTTAATAAAATGCTAATTTTTGTAATCAATTGTACATAAAAATAAAAAGAAGTACAAGTCAATACGAAAGGAAGGTTGTGATTATTTCCACATTCTTAGTGAAGTTTTTAGTGGGACAACTATAACAAGTGATATGCATAGGGCATCTACTCAATTCCCTCCCACATCAGATGAAAAGAGAGAGCTCGAAGATGCATTCATTAATACATGTGTTAACTCATATGTCGAAGTCGTTGTTGACAAGAATGAGGATGTTGGAAGAGAACTTAATAATCGAAGGTGTCGTACTACAGAATCATCCGATAGTCATCGACGTAAAGATTCTAAACTTTCAAAAATTGAAAAATATGAGGCTTGCATGGACAAGTGGAGTAATACTTTGCAACAACTGAGTGAAGAATCTATTGCTAGGCAAAAATATCTGGATTTGAGGGTTGCTAAGTTAGAACGTGAACAAGATATATCTGGCTCTTCTGGAACTAGTGTGTTCAATGATCCTTACTCTATAGACAAGTGCATGCACATTTAAATGAGATGGATAATTTATCTACCCAAGTGTACACAAACACTACAGAAACTTTCCTTAAGCCTGGTCTACGAGAAATTTTCCTGAAAATTCCATCAAATACGAGGGCTGAATGGTTGTGTTGCCTCAATCTTGATCGTGTGTAGGGTCATATGTTGACAAGTTCATGGGGATTTCTTTTATTACCTAACTGAAGACTATTTCATTATTGGTATTTGTTTGATTTTGTGGCTTGAATATTTTAGACATGTTTAATATGTTGAAATTTAATGTTAAAGACTATGTTTTGAAATTTAATGTTGAAAACTATGTTTAAGACATGTTTGATATTTTGAAATCTGTGTGTTGAGATAAATCTATAACTAATTTTATGTATGTGTGTGTTGATTTTAATATCATTTTGTCGCAGATCATGTCAAGCTCTGATGAAGAATATGATGAATTAGGCCCGGATATTAATTTACTTATAGTTTTGGGTCTCGCAAATGATTTTTTCCATGACATGACTCCATTTCTTGGATATATTGATTGGATGTCGTGTCGAACTTCATCTCTTACTGGGAGGATGTATATTCAAGATATACTTGATGGGCACCCTCAAGTTTGCTTTGACAATTTCCATATGTCAAAACATGTGTTTGTGAATTTTTGTAGGACATTAAAAGAGATGAATCTATTGCAAAATCGAAAGAAAGTTATAGTTGAAGAAGGTGTTGCTATGTTCTTACTAATCATCGGGCACAACACACAATATTGAATATGTGCCGATCAATTTCAACATTCATTGTACACTTGTAGCAAGTGGTTCAAGCGAGTTTTACGAGCTGTTTGTACATTGGGCATATATATAATTCGACGATATGAATACGTCCATCCTCACATATTGCATTTTACACTTGCATTCGACTTCGATATGCTTTTTACATTTGTGTATACGGGTTGGGAGGGGACAACAAATGATTCTAGAGTTTTCATACATGCACTGACAAGGCATGAAAATAATTTTCCTAAACCTTGTGGGTAAGTAATATAAAAAACTCTATATGTGTATTCATTTATGTTGGTGTTTTACATTATTAATATGGAAATATTATCACAGATCAATTTTATCTGGTTGATTCTGGTTACCCAAATATGCCGGGATTTTTCGCTCCATATCGAGGTCGACGCCTATCACTTGAGAGATTATCGGCGCCAAGGCAGACCAAGAGGGAAGGAAGAGTTATTCAATTATAGGCATATATAGTACATGTCGTAATATTTTAGAGCGATGCATTGGAGTGCTCAAAGCAAGGTTTCGAATTTTAAAAGATATGCCAAACTATCCAATTACTAGGCAAAGATTAATTTCAGTTGCATGTTGCGCGGTGCATAATTTCATAAGTCGGCATCATGCAATGGATAATTTGTTTATGGAATACACTTCTGATGATATGGTCATGTCTGGAGTTGAAGAAGATTTTGATAATCAAGAGTCGATTCCAATTGATCCAAGTCAAACAGCTCAGATGGGACACATACGTGATGAAATTGAAAGTCATATGTGTTGGAGACGAGATGGCTAAAGAGGGGGGGGGGGGTGAATATAGCCAATCACTTTTTCATTGAAACTTAACAAGTTTCCTGCACTCAACTTATCAGTAGCACAGCGGAAGAAGCAAAGGTAAACAAAACAGTGCAGTAAACGAAAACAGAGATGATGTAAACAAAGACAACTACCAAGATCGCTAACAAGAGGGTTTACAAGGTTCGGGGATAACTTGCCCCTACTCCTTGGCGTGCCCTTAAGGTGGGCGATCCCTTGATCGTCGGCAGATCAAGCCCCGGTTTTCACCGGATATAACGCAACCTCCTTCTCGGTGGAGAAACCTCTCCACAGCGTTTCAAACAAGGATATAGATTTAAGCTTAATGAAACACAGAGAAAACTCTTATTCAGCACCTAGCAAGGACACGAACACAGCGAGCTTATCCTGAGCTCCACCCAGTGACGATCTCACGCAAGGACTCCCTCCTTCGTGTCTTCTCACTGTTGGACTCCAAGCTCCTTGTTCTTTCCTCCCAGCACTCGCGCAAGAGTTGGTTGCTTCTCAGGCTTCAATGACTCACTCAAGAATCAACAGCACAAGCACACAACAAGTCAAGTGTGGAGAACACAGAAGATCGCAGCAAGCACTTCAGCAAAACAACAGCTTGTCGAGAAAACAACTCTACTTCAGCCGAAGTCTTCTGCTTGCTTTTGTTTCTCCACCAAGCATCAAGTGACCTCATCTCCAGCAGCCTCCAGCTGCCTCACTGCCAACGCCAGCTACTACTGAACCCTTACTGAACTTCCTGAGCTCACTCAGCCAAGCTTCAGTCAGCGGCTTCAGTCCTGCAGCTCCAGCCGTTGCAACCTGAGATGAGAAATGGACAAACCTGCTCCAAGGAAAGCCTCCATTGACTTCTCCTTGAGTGTTTGAATCCTCCCCTGTCACCTGCAGCTTAATCAGACTGTTAGAGCAGTATATCACACAGTAAATCAAATATCAGAGGTAAGTGGCAGCGAATTGGATATGTTCAGACGCGATCAGAGTGTCTAACAGAGCAATTTGAATTAAAGTGATCGGTCATCGGACCGATCAGAGCGACTCCTGATCGGTCACCAGACCGATCAGGATGGGTCTAGACTGATCAGGCTCAGTCCTGATCGATCCCCAACGCTCGATTAGAAATCGCGATCTCTTTGGGACTCTCCTGGATCGATCACCAGACCGATCCCAGGTTGTGGATCGTTCACCTGATCGATCCACCCCTTTCTTGGGCCATTTCTGAGCTTCGCAGTCCAGACCTCCTGATCGGTCACCGGACCGATCAGAACCTGACCAGACCAATCAGGCTCCATCCTGATCGATCATAGAGAGGAACCTGCGATGCTTGATCGTTCTCCGGAACGATCTGCACAGTGATCCTGATCGATCACCAGACCGATCAGGTGCAAATCAGTAGGGGAACTCAACCTCACTGTTTGCTCCCTGATCGGTCACCCGACCGTTCAGAAACCAGGCAGTGGGTGAAACACGCACTCCCTGATCGGTCACCGGATCGATCAGGAGCAATTCAGTAGGTTCCCAACCTCACTGTGTGCTCCCTGATCGGTCACCAGACCGATCAGTCATTGCTGGATCGGTCACCTGACCGATCCACGATGGAGCAGCGTGCCAAATTCCCTGATCGGTCACCAGACCGATCCAGGGACTCAAACTTAGCCCTCCAAGCTAAGTTTTTCTCTATCTAACTCTCCAAGTTGGGAATTTGTACCTAACCTTCCAAGTTAGGACTTTTCACCTAGCCCTCCAAGCTATGACTTTTCACCTAGCTCTCCAAGCTAGGACTTTTCACCCAACCCTTCCGAGTTAGAACTTCATCCAACCTAGCCCTCCAACTAGGCACCTGACCCTCCAAGCCAGGATTTTTCACCTAATTCTCCAGGATGGGAATTTGCACCTAACCCTCCAAGTTAGGACTTTTCACCTAGCCTTCCAAGCTAGGACTTTTCACACAACCCTTCTGAATTAGGACTTTTCCAACACCTAGCCCTCCAAGCTAGGATTTTTCACACCTAACCCTCTAGGTTAGGATTTTCCAACACCTAGCCCTCCAGGCTAGGGTCCTCCATATCATGCCTAATCCTCGATCAGGACTTAATCATAATCATCATAATCATCAACCTAAACTAAAATCGTTGTCAACACCAAAACAACAATCAGGGCCAGACTGCATTAACAATCTCCCCCTTTTTGTTGTTTGACAACCCAATTTTAAGTTTAGGGATTCTCAATCAAGTTTTTCAACATTTAGAATCATAGGGGAATTCAGATCCTCCCCCTATAACATGATCATTCTAAACTTAACCAATCCACACTCTCCCCCTTTGTCGAACACCGAAAAGGGACTAGAGGGACTGTTAAAATTAAAACAAACTCTTCCTCAACCCTAGGGGTATCCCAAATCAACAAAGATATGATAGGTTGTTGAATAACCATATGAACACATGTGAAAAGGATAGAGCAAGATATAGCAATCACATGCATCATACAAACAAGAAGTAACAACTCACAAAGCATGTCATGACAGTCATATGTATCAACTAGACATGGCATTATAAGCATGAACATGACAATGTAGCAAACATGCAAAGAAAACTCATATAAACAATCATGGCATCAACAATAGACATACTAAGATTAGATAAGCATGTGAGGCAAAATTAGACAAGTTAAAGCATAAACATTCAGAAAAGTAGCAAGATGCAGGACACATGTATCAACGGCAAGATACGTGTGGCACAAGGCCACAATAGTCAAGTCATAGGGCATACAACCCACTAGTCATACAAATCATTCATACAGACAACAGAGAAAGGTAAGAGACATTCAAGCTCAAACATCAGCGGGAGGGTCATCATCGTCCACGAGATCATCCATCGTGGTATCAGTAGGAGCAAAGGACCCTGGTGCAGTACTCGAAGAAGGTGCACCTCCTGGAAATGTGTGGTTGCGCCACTCATCATACCATGTCTGCTGGAGTGCACGGGTCCTTGAGACCTCGATCTCGATCCTGGACAGTCGGCAATCGAGGGAGCGAAAGCCCGACCGATACTCCTCGCGATTTGTCACCCTCAACTGAATAACCTCCTGTATCGTCTGATCTAGCACTGAGATCTGCCAGCGCAGATCAGGCTCCGGCTCGTCGTCATACTCGACATCAGCAGGAGGAGTCTCATGTGGTGCCTGAAAATGCAGTGCTCCCCCAGGAAGATCACCAAGTCCACGTCCATCCTTCCACACCAAGACCCCATCGCGCTCACGAATGATAATACCAGACTTTGCAAAAGCCCGCTGACCCAAACGACAATCTTGCTTAACCATGGGCACGGTCCTGCCCTTGGTGACATCAACACCAACTGACATAAGCCAATCAGTGATGATATGACCAAAAGGCATATAAACCGTGCGACGGCTAGGCTCACGGTAGGATAGGATAGACTGAAAAATGCTCTCCATGATATCAAAGTTCATCCGGCGATGCATGCCGTAGAGCATAAGACAGTGGTAGGGTCGGATCTCAGCCAAAGGCTTTGAAGTAATGGGTAAGATGCAATTTGTGATGATCTTGAAAAGGATGTAGTCAGCTGGAGCAAGTCGAAGGGCTGCAAAAGTAGGAAAAACTGGACCCAACTCATCAAGCCCGGCAGGGCGAGGAAGACCAAAGAAGTGCTGATAGATAAAGTCGGGGGTAACATCTGCGAACGGGGCTAGCAGAGGATCAGGGAGCTCGGGATAAATCGAATAGAGGTTAGATGATCGTCGACCACCCAAGTATTCGGCTAAAATCTCATACGAAAACTCGAGGTTCATTTTCCCGACACGAGTGGTAAACTCGAAACCCCCTTGAGGACCTTGTTGTAGGTTGTTGTAGAATTCAGAGACTAGGTCGTAATTTATGGTCTGTTCCAAGGAAAGAAGAAAACTCAAATTGTAGTAAGTGACAATCTCCATGACAGAGGGGCAGTACTCAGTCAGGAAAGGAGCATCAATGGATCGACAGGGTAATAGTTTGAAGGTTCTTGCTTGAAATGCCTGTTCACAGGCCGCATTTGGGAACCTGGAGCTAGAAGAAGGCTATGGCCTTCTGGAAGGGGCAGAGGATGAAGGGGCTTTCCCCCTCGAGCTGCCCTCAGCAGCTTCCTTGCCCTTGGAAGATTTTCTAAAGGGTTGAATTGGTCATACACATGATTTAATCAATTTGGGCAAGATGAACATAGAATGAATCACGAATTGATCATACCAGATAAGACCCAATCAGAGAATGCAACTAAGACACAATGACGCAATCATAGTTAGACATTAGATCAAGATCAACAATAGAGCAATAATGAGGTGAAAAATTGATTTGATCATTTTGTGAGAAAGTGAGGTCACGGCAAATACAAAAGGGTCACGACACCACACCAAAAACAAGAGCCAAAACATGGTTAGCTTCACAAACAAACACCATAGGCTGATTTGAAGGAAGAAACCAAGGAAGGAACTTACTTTGGTGCCATTGATGAGTTTCTTTGAAAGGATCACAACTGGAAGAAGAACTTGCGGTGGAGAAGTTCGCAGTGCAAGGCAAAGACGCAGAAGACTTCAAGCACACGAGAGAAGAAGACGCCCGTTGAAGCCTTCGCAAGAACTCGCATGCACGAGGTGGGTGGGAGATGCAGGAACACTTTCGCCCAGACAAGTTCGCGCAAGGGAGGGGTTTTTCGGTGCTAGGGTTCGGCCGATAAGAGGTTTTTGGCAAAGTTAATTGGCTGGTGGATCGGTCCACCAACCAGAATTTAATATGTCTAAATGGATCACCGTTCGATCTGATCGCACCCAGACCGATCAGGCTACAGCCTGATCGGACTGACCGGATGCTGATCGGTCGGGTGACCGATCAGACGCGATCCTGATCGGTCGGGTGACCGATCAGGACACGAACAGTAGGGTCCGGAGAGAAACCTCTGAGCTCCTTGATCGGTCTGTGGACCGATCCCCATAGGGTGCCAGATTGGTCTGGGGAACGATCCAGGCCAGCTCAGAATACTTGGTCAAAATTTCGGAAAGTCACTGTTTCCTCCCTGATCGGTTTGTGGACCGATCGTGACAGGATGTAGCTAGATCGATCCAGAGACTGATCATCCCTATGCCTGATCGGTCCAGTGACCGATCAGGGTTCCTGATACTCACTGATATGATCTGAAATATTCAGTTTCAGAATTTTAGAATTATTCCAACGAGATCTGATGAAGTTTGTCGAACTTGGACATGATCTCATGACTTACATTGATCCCTGAGCAAGGATCAAAGGTCCTTATAGGTTCAACAATCACTTTGACCCATCCAAATGGAATCAAACTCAATCAACAATCATTCAAGCAATTTCAATTAAGTTTGTATCAAATTCGGGTTTCCAATCAAGTTTCCTTGATTGGAATGTCCAAGTATGATCATGGAGCCAAATACACATATGTTATGCATTGGTTTTCCCCATACTTGGTCACCACCGTGATTATTATCTCGTCAACTTAATTTCTCAAGGGATACATTGACATTTTGAGAAATTGAGTTGATCCTAACATCTCACCCCATATCTAGCAAACAAAAACATTTTGGTAAACCTTATAGTTTGTGTGAGATGTTCCCAAAGTTATCCAATTGTTCCCCACCAATTTGAAATAATCATGGAGGGTTTGAATACAAATAGAAAAACTATGAAGCGTGACACATTCCCAACTCCCTTCTTAGAAAACTAAATTCACTTTCGGGGAGTGGTTTAGTGAAAATGTCGGCTAGATTTGATTTGGACTCTACATGAGAGAGTACAATGTCTCCTCTAGCTACATGATCCCTAATGAAGTGATGTCTTACTTCAATATGTTTGGTCCTAGAATGATGGACTGGATTCTTGGTTAGGTTAATTGTGCTAATGTTATCACATAACACTTGCACACCCTTGTAACTCAATCCATAGTCCTCTAAAGTATGTATAATCCACAACAATTGTGATACACTCTCTCCCATGGCGATATAGTCTGCCTCGGTCGTGGAGAGAGCAACACAATGTTGCTTCCGACTTGACCAACTTACTAAGGACGAACCTAAGAATTGGCAGCCCCCACTTGTGCTTTTCCGGTCCAACTTACATCCAGCGTAGTCGGAATCCGTATAGCCAATTAAATCAAAAGATTCGGTATGGGGGTACCAAAGACCTAGACTAATTGTGCCCTTGAGATATCTCAAAACTAGCTTAACGGCAATTAAATGAGATTCCTTGGCACAAACTTGATACCTAGCGCACATACCCACAGCAAATAGGATATCCGGTCGACTAGCTGTGAGGTATAGCAAACTACCTATCATGCTTCGATATTGAGTCAAATCAACGGGTTTACCACTCTTATCATTGTCTAATCTTGTGTTTGTAGCCATGGGAGTGGTTACCTCTTTTGAATCACTCATATTGAATTTTCGAAGCATTTCTTGTGTGTACTTTGATTGGTGCATATGGATACCATCGCGAGTTTGTTTGATTCCGAGTCCAAGGAAGAAAGTCAACTCTCCCACTAGACTCATTTCAAACTCACTCTCCATGTGTCTAATGAATTCACTTAAATAGCCCTTATTGTTTGAGCCACTAATTATGTCATCGACATATACTTGGGCTACAAATATATCGTCACTATCTCTTCGTAGAAATAGTGTAGGGTCTATTTGGTCTCGAACGAAGCCTTTTTCAATTAAAAATGTCGACAACCGCTCATACCAAGCCCGGGGTACTTGTTTAAGGCTATAAAGTATCTTTTTGAGCTTGAACACGTGGTTTGGAAATTCGGTACTCTCAAACCCCGGAGGTTGTTCGACATAGACCTCTTCTTTAATCAAACCATTTAGAAAGGCCGATTTGACATCCATTTGATATAATTTGAAACCACGATGTGCTGCAAATGCAAGCATCAATCGAATGGACTCTAATCGTGCCACGGGAGCATAGGTTTCATCATAATCAAGGCCTTCAACTTGACTATAGCCCTTGGCTACCAAGCGTGCCTTGTTTCTAATGATTTCTCCCTTATGGTTCAATTTGTTCTTGAAGACCCATTTGGTTCCAATAATGGTGGTCTTCTTGGGTCTAGGGACTAAGTCCCAAACTTGACTCCTTTCGAATTGACCTAGTTCATCTTGCATTGCAATGATCCAATCGGGATCATTTAATGCTTCATCAATTTTTCTAGGTTCAATTTCAGAGATTAGGGCAACTTCAGTAGCCTCATTCCGAAAGAATGATCTAGTCCTAACCCCATGATGAATATCTCCAACAATTTGGTCTTGGGGATGACTAGTGGCCAATCTAGTTCGCCTTGGTGTTGGTGGTGCTTCTTGAACGGGTTCACCAGACACAAGTTCAGCCTCAGGATCCGGCTGATCAATGGTTGTCTAGGTTCACCGTCATCAGACTCATCACCATCAACAACACTTGGAGTTTCCTCCAGACTTAGTCTCCTAAGTTCGAGTTGAACTCCTTCTACATTTTCTGATTGGTCAATTGACTTTGGAATTTCTTCAAAGACCACATCAGAGGACTCTTCAACTAATCTAGATTTCTTATTGTTGACTCTATAGGCTTTGCTCACGAGGGAGTACCCGACTAGTATCCCTTCATCAGCCTTTGCCGTGAACTTTCCAAGGTGATCCCTGGTGTTTAGGATGAACACCTTACAGCCAAACACCCTAAGGTGTTTAACCGTAGGTGGTTTCCCAAACCAAAGTTCATGGGGAGTCTTTCCTAAAAACCTATGGATGAAGACTCTGTTTTGCACATAGCAAGCTGTATTTACAACTTTGGCCCATAAGTAACTCGAGAGTGAGTACTCATTAAGCATGCTTCGTGCAGCCTCTTGAAGTACACGGTTCTTCCTCTCTACAACACCATTTTGTTGTGGTGTTCTAGGAGTAGAGAACTCATGCTTATAACCTCTATCTTGACAAAATTCTAAAAACCTTTAATTTTGAAATTCACCTCCATGATCACTTCTAATTGTCTTAATTGTTGATGATTTTTCATTTTCAACTCTTCTACAAAAAGAAATGAAAACATCTAAGTTTTGGTCCTTATATTTTAAAAAGTAGGTCCATGTGTATCTAGTAAAATCATCAATGATAACAAAGCAATATCTACTTCCATTCAATGATATGATGGTACTACAATCAAATAGATCCATATGAAGTAAATCTAATGCATTGGAAGTACTTACAGCGCTTTTACGTTTATGTGCATATTTTGTTTGCTTACCCATTTGACATGCATCACAAAGTTTGTCTTTCTCATCTTGATGCTTGGTAAGCCACGGACTAGTCCCTCGTTGGCGAACTTCCGGATATTCTTCATGTTCACATGTGCTAGCCTCCGGTGCCAAAGGTTGGACTCTTCTTCTCTTGACATGAAACACTTAGCAAGAGCATTAGTAGCACTTTTAAAAGAGACTTGATAAATGTTGTCTACCTTGCTCCTACTAGTACCGTGTCCAAGGTGTCATTTTATCTAACTAGACATTGACTTGGTTGAAAGTCAATTGTGTAACTCACACTTAGGAGATTAAATTTCATCCCCTTGACTAGAAGGACATTTGAGATTCTAAGACATTCGGATATTTGAATGTCTCCTATCCCTATGACCTTAAGACTACCATTGTTACCAAATGATACATTACCTCTACTTTTCTTGTGAAGTGTGGTAAACAATGATCTATCCCCGGTCATGTGTTTGGAGCATCCACTATCAACGAACCAAGTTGATAGCTGCTCCCCCTCAATCATAACCTACACAATTCGAAAAATAAAAGTTTTAGGTACCCAAACCTTGGGACCTAAAGCATCAACTAAACATGACTTAGGCACCCATGCCTTGACCATTTTCTTTTGGATTTTGGGTGCCCTAGATTGTCTCATATCAATCCTAGACATGAGAGACACAAATGACGGTTCCTTAGGACGGTAACCAATACCGGCCCTATTGTAAACTGCCCTTTGGGCATTTAGGATCATGTCTAGGGTCTTAGAGCTAGTTGAGAATTTCCCAAGAATATTCTTGAGCTTCTTAACTTCACTCTTCAATGATTGGTTTTCCTCTATTAGCAATTCATCATGCAAATCATTGACTTCCTCATCCTTAGAGGATCTCAAATTTTCAATTTCAAGTTTCAATGATTTAATTTTATCTTCTAGTAGTTCAACATGTAAATCATCAATGTTATCATCCTTAGAAGCTTTCAATTGATCAATTTCTAATTGCAATGCTTTAACCTTATTTTTGGACTTCTTAAGCATACTAGTTAAACATGCAATTGCTCTATAACACTTTTCAAGCTCGGGAGAAGTTACCTCTTCATCATCCGAAGATGATGAAGCCGCGTTTGAGGAGCTTGAAGATTCATCACTGCTCTTCTCTCCAAGAGCCATGAGTGTCACATTCCTTGTGCTCTTCTCCTCCTTCTCTTCATCGGATGAGCTTGAGGATGAGTCATCCCAAGAGGCCTTCAAAGTCTTCTTCTTCTTCTTAGATTTTTCTTCTTTCTTTTTAGATCTCTCCTCCTTCTTCTTGAGTTTTGGACATTCATTCTTGAAATGCCCTTTTCTACCACACTCAAAGCAAGATGCATTAGTTTATCAGGTTTAACTCCACTAGTGTTACCTCGACTCTTGAAACGTCGATCCCTTCGCATCATTCTTCGCACAAAGTTCGACATTTCGAAGGAAGAAGAGCCGCTGCCATCTTCCTCGGAATAGGACTCGGATTCGGAAGAGGATGAAGATGAGGAGACCTCCTTCTCCTTCTTCTTCTCCTTCTTTTTCTTGGTGGTTCGGTCCCCTGCAACTAAGGCAATCCCCTTCTCCTTGGGGCCTTTGTTAGCCATTTCATGCAATTCCATCTCACAAAATAAGTCATCTAACTTAACAATAGATAGATCCTTGGATACTTTATAGGCATCCACCATGGATGACCACAAAGCATTCCTTGGAAATGCTTTCAAGACATACCTCACAAGGTCGCGATTCTCGACCTTTTCATCAATTGAATGAAGTCCATTGAGAACTTCCTTGAACCGGCTATGAAGCTCACTTACTGACTCATTCTCCTTCATGGATAGATTTTGGAGTTGATTGAGGAACAAATCCCTCTTGGCAATTCTTGAGTCCCGGGTGCCCTCGTGAAGCTCGATGAGTTTGTTCCACAAGTCCTTCGCACTTGTGAAAGGACCAACCTTGATGAGTTGGTCTTTGTTCATGCCACATTGTAGAGTAACAACCGCCTTTGCGTCGGCTTCACTCTTCCGAGTTTGTTCGACAGTCCACCGTGAAGACTCGAGTTCTTTGCCTTCGTCATCCTTAGGAGGGATGAATCCCTCCTTCACCGCGAACCAAGTGTGGATATCCATCTTCAAATAGTATTCCATCTTTGATTTCCAATATTGGAAGTCGGCGCCATCAAAGAATGGAGGTCGGGTGGTGGAGAATCCTTCTCTCAACGCCATCTTGTTGAAAACTCTCGGATGTTAAGCCGTGTACAGAGCCCCAAGCTCTGATACCACTTGTTGGAGACGAGATGGCTAGAGAGGGGGGGGGGTGAATATAGTCAATCACTTTTTCTTTGAACTTAACAAGTTTCCTGCACTCAACTTATCAGTAGCACAGCGGAAGAAGCAAAGGTAAACAAAACAGTGCAGTAAACAAAAACAGAGATGATGTAAACGAAGACAACTACCAAGATCGCTAACAAGAGGGTTTACAAGGTTCGGGGATAACTTGCCCTACTCCTTGGCGTACCCTTAAGGTGGGCGATCCCTTGATCGTCGGCAGATCAAGCCCCGGTTTTCACCGGATATAACGCAACCTCCTTCTCGGTGGAGAAACCTCTCCATAGCGTTTCAAACAAGGATATAGATTTAAGCTTAATGAAACACAGAGAAAACTCTTACTCAGCACCTAGCAAGGACACGAACACAGCGAGCTTATCCTGAGCTCCACCCAGTGACGATCTCACGCAAGGACTCCCTCCTTCATGTCTTCTCACTGTTGGACTCCAAGCTCCTTGTTCTTTCATCCCAGCACTCGCGCAAGAGTTGGTTGCTTCTCAGACTTCAATGACTCGCTCAAGAATCAACAGCACAAGCACACAGCAAGTCAAGTGTGGAGAACACAGAAGATCGCAGCAAGCACTTCAGCAAAACAACATCTTGTCGAGAAAACAACTCTACTTCAGCCGAAGTCTTCTGCTTGCTTTTGTTTCTCCACCAAGCATCAAGTGACCTCATCTCCAGCAGCCTCCAGCTGCCTCACTGCCAACGCCAACTACTACTGAACCTCCTGAGCTCCCTCAGCCAAGCTTCAGTCAGCGGCTTCAGTCCTGCAGCTCCAGCCGTTGCAACCTGAGATGAGAAATGGACAAACCTGCTCCAAGGAAAGCCTCCATTGACTTCTCCTTGAGTGTTTGAATCCTCCCCTGTCACCTGCAGCTTAATCAAACTGTTAGAGCAGTATATCACATAGTAAATCAAATATCAGAGGTAAGTAGCAGCGAATTGGATATGTTCAGACGCGATCAGAGCGTCTGACAGTGCAATTTGAATTAAAGTGATCGGTCACCGGACCGATCAGAGCGACTCCTGATCGGTCACCAGACCGATCAGGATGGGTCCAGACCGATCAGGCTCCGTCCTGATTGATCCCCAACGCTCGATTAGAAATCGCGATCTCTTTGGGACTCTCCTGGATCGATCACCAGACCGATCCCAGGTTGTGGATCGTTCACCTGACCGATCCACCCCTTTCTTGGGCGTTTTCTGAGCTTCGCAGTCCAGACCTCCTGATCGGTCACCGAACCGATCAGGAAGCCTCCTGATTGGTCACCAGACCGATCAGAACCTGACCAGACCGATCGGGCTCCGTCCTGATCGATCATAGAGAGGAACCTGCGACGCTTGATCGTTCTCCGGAACGATCTGCACAGTGATCCTGATCGGTCACCAGACCGATCAGGTGCAGATCAGCAGGGGAACTCAACCTCACTGTTTGCTCCCTGATCGGTTACCCGACCGTTCAGGAGCCAGGCAGTGGGTGAAACACGCACTCCCTGATCGGTCACCGGATCGATCAGGAGCAATACAGTAGGTTCCCAACCTCACTGTGTGCTCCCTGATCGGTCACCAGACCGATCAGTCATTGCTGGATCGGTCACCTGACCGATCCACGATGGAGCAGCGTGCCAAATTCCCTGATCGGTCACCAGACCGATCCAGGGACTCAAACTTAGCCCTCCAAGCTAAGTTTCCATCCACCTTAGCCCTCCAAGCTAAGGATTTCTCTATCTAACTCTCCAAGTTGGGAATTTGCACCTAACCCTCCAAGTTAGGACTTTTCACCTAGCCCTCCAAGCTAGGACTTTTCACCTAGCCCTCCAAGCTAGGACTTTTCACCCAACCCTTCCGAGTTAGAACTTCATCCAACCTAGCCCTCCAAGCTAGGCACCTGACCCTCCAAGCCAGGACTTTTAACCTAATTCTCCAGGATGGGAATTTACACCTAACCCTCCAAGTTAGGACTTTTCACCTAGCCTTCCAAGCTAGGACTTTTCACCCAACCCTTCTGAATTAGGACTTTTCCAACACCTAGCCCTCCAAGCTAGGATTTTTCACACCTAACCCTCCAGGTTAGGATTTTCCAACACCTAGCCCTCCAGGCTAGGGTCCTCCATATTATGCCTAATCCTCGATCAGGACTTAATCATAATCATCATAATCATAAACCTAAACTAAAATCGTTGTCAACACCAAAACAACAATCAGGGTCAGACTGCATCAACAATATGTGGAATGATTATGTGGAGCGTCATCCATAATTAGCTAATGGTTGGTTTCGGCCTTTTGTAGCGAGCAATTTTGTTATGAATGGTTGTTTTTGTTTTCGAATTTTGGTTGTCTTTAGAAGGTTTTTGTTACAAGCTATGGGATGGTTTATTTGATGAGTTAAGCGTACTTGTGGCATCTAATATTCTAAAAACCAAATTGTAAAAATTATCTTTTCTTTTATAACCCACTTGGATGCAAATGCCATGCGCTCAGTGTCCATCTTCCGAATTTTTTTGTGGTTCTACTCCTCTTTTAGTAACAATTTCTGATTGTTAGCAAACTTGGTGTTCCAATTAAGACGACTTTTAAATGCTCTTGTGTTACGTTATTTACCTTTTGTACAGCTACTGTACTTCGAGCAGGAAGAGAGTGGTGGATTGAGCCTAGTATCGCAGGTTAGCTAAATGTTGGGCTAATATCTATTATTTGACATTAAATCTAAAAAAAAAAGAAGACTGTCTGAAGTTCATGCTAGATTGTAATCATGTTGAAATTGTCCTCTCTTTGTAGTGAACTTCATGATGTTATTAGATGCTGATATATCTTTTAACTAATAGTACTTTTGATGTTCATCAAACTTAATGAATGGCACAGGAAGACAACACTAAAATTGGCAAGGGTGCTTCAGCAGGAATATTCTTCCTTTGTTTTCCGGTGTATCGGTTTGATCCAAACCATGCGGTAAGGTCGACTATTTCAAAAGTTGTACATCCAACTTTTGGACCTTCTAACTTAACCTCTATTGGTCACCTTTGTTTCTTCAAGATATCAGTTGCTAAGGATCCTGATACCGACTTCTTTAAGAAATTGGATGGGTTTCAAGCATGCGAGGTCAATGAGTTGAAATCGGGCATTCATGTCTTTGCAGTCTAATGAGCATTCATTTACTGAAACAGTTTTGTTGTCAGTGTTTTTGTTGTCAGTTTTGTAATCAATTTTACTAAAACAGTCTAATGAGCATTGATTTACTTTGAATGTTTTGTTGTAGAAGGTGGTTGATTTGATGAACTGAGGTCAATTTATCACTACTTTGATTTACTTTGAATGTTTTGTTGTAGAAGGTGGTTGATTTGATGAACTAAGGTCAATTTATCACTACTGATAAACGTTAGGTCATAGAGATCCACATATATGTCGGTAACTTTGGAAGTGATACTGATGTTATTCATTTGTTGTACCTAGAGGAGGATTTTGGGAAAAAAAACATAAAAGAAAATTCTACAATTCGATACATGTTTGCGTATACTTGTCTATTCTACCTTTGTATTGAAGACTCGTAATTCTTTTGCACGATTATTCACTACAAGAAAACTCAGGATTACCGACGGAATTACCGACGGAAATTTTTTCCGTCGGTAATTTTCTGACGGAATCTGTATTCCGTCGGAATTTACTGACGGAAAAAATATTCCGTCGGTAAATGCCTTTATTTCCGACGGCGAAAACGGAATCGCCGACGGAATAGATATTCCGTCGGAGATTCCCGACGGAATAGGCCAGTCCGTCGGAGATTTCCGACGGCATAGACATTCCGTCGGAATATTATTTAAAAAGTTTAAGGTGTTTTCCGACGGAATATAAATTCCGTCGGAGTAAACAGTTAATATTTTTACTCCGCGTATTTTTTTGTTGCCGCGAAAATCCTCATTTCCGACAAACCTCCGTTCCGTCGGAAACTCCGACGGAATTCCCCGTTCCGTCGGAGATCTCCGACGGAATCCTTGTTCCGTCGGGATCTCCGACGGAATCCCTGTTCCGTCGCGATCTCCGACGGAACGGGAATTCCGTCGGATTTCCGACGGAACAGGATTCCGTCGGAGATCTCCGACGGAATCCCCGTTCCGTCGGAGGAAAAGCAGAAAAATTAGGCGGCAAGGAGAAAAAAGAAGCGGGAAATATGTTACTGACGGAATTTATTCCGTCGGAAATCCGTCGGTGAGGGTTATAAAATTAGGTGTTTTCCCAATTTCTTCCTCACACTCACCGACTTCCATCTCCTCTCCTCGAGCTCGAGATCGGCGCGCGATTCATCGTCTCCTCGTCGGTAAGTCCCTCTTCCCTCTCTCTGTTTTTCCGGCGGACTCGGCGGCGCGCCCTAGCGGCCTGGGCCACGCCGGCGTGCCCCAGGCTGCAGGCGGGGCGCCGGCGTGCCCCTGCGGTGCTGTGGCACGCAGGCGGCTGCGGGGCCACGGTGGCGCGCCAGTGCTGCCGCGCGACCATGGCGGCGCCCCCCTGCGGCTGCGCTGCCACGCCGGCGATCCCCTGCGCCGCGCGGCCACGCCGGCGACCCCCTGCGGCCGCGCGTGCACTCCGGCGGCGGTGAGGCCATGCCGCCGCCAGCCTGCGTGGCCCTGCGGCCTGGGGGCACGCCTTGCGTGGTTGAGGCACGCCGGCGGCCGGGGAGGCAACGCCGACGGCCCCCATCCCCCGGCGGCCCCCCCTGCGGCGTTGAGTGGGGCACGCTGGCGTGCCCCTGCACGCTGGCGTGCCCCAGCGTGCCCTAGCAGCCCAATTAGGCTGTGGGCTGGCTGCAGGGGATGGCTGCAGGCAGCCCAATTGGGCAGGCTGCAGCCCAACTGGGCTGGGCTGCAGCCAGCCCAGCTGCAGCCAGCCCAGCTGGGCTGCAGCCTTCCCAATTGGGCTGCCTGGTAGGCCCAATTGGGCTGCTTGGGCTGGCTGCTGCCCAATTGGGCTGCCTGAAGGTCAATTGGGCTCCCAGTCGGTCCGGCGGAAGTATTTGCCCCTGCTGTCCATTGGGTTGCCGGATGTTGATTACATTATTTGGAACTAATTAAATTTTACTTGTACCTTTATAGGTTACTGCAGTTGCTGCTTTCCTTCTAGGCTTGTACTTGATTGAAGGTATGCTATTTATTTTAATTTTGGTTGCAATGTTTACATTAAGTGTTATCTTATTATGTGTTAGCTTACATAGATTGATCTTACTTGTTACCTGCTTAGTTGTTATTTTAATAGATTATTTATTACATGTAATTCATATAAAACTATGATGTAGGGTTAATTTAAATTATATTTGTTTGATATTCTCATCCTACAACTGATCATCCTACAACTGAATATCCCATTATTAGGCAAATATGTCTATGAACAAAGCTTGGATGTACAACCGATTAGATAATGGATTTATCAGAGATGATTTTGTTTCTGAACTGGAAACTTTTATGAACTTTGCTAAAAGTCATCCTGAATGTTTGAATGGTGTTGAATTACGATGTCCGTGTAATCACAAAAAATGCAGAAACAGAGCTTTTCGTGATGAGGACACTGTAAGAGTTCATATATGTAGAAATGGATTTGTCCCAAATTATTATAATTGGTACTGTCACGGAGAACCTTATGTGTATGAACCAATTGGGCCTTCTGCTCGTTCAACATCTGATATAAATGTTGTTGCACCTGATACAACAACTAATATTGGAATACAAACAATGGTTGAGGAAGCAATCAATGTTATTCAATTTTCTCATGTAGATGACATACCAACACAAGAATATCAACAATTATATGAAATGTTAAATGCCAGTGAAAGAGAACTTTGGGAGGGCATTCCTTCTGGTCATTCGCAACTTTCAGCTACTGCAAGATTATTAAATTTGAAAGCAGAACATCATTTTTCAGAAAGATGCTACGATGATATATGTCAATTGATGTCTGAGTTGCTTCCTGCTGATAACAGAATGACCGATAGCTTTTATAATACCAAAAAATTGGTCAATGGTTTAGGTTTGCCAGTAGAGAAGATTGATTGTTGTATCAATAACTGCATGATATTTTGGAATGAAGACAATGAACTGAGTGAATGTAAAATATGTAGTCATCCTCGTTATAAGCCTCTTACTCGTATACCTGGGAAGAAAAAGAAAAAGATTGCTTGGAAAGTGATGTATTATTTTCCATTGACTGCAAGACTTCAACGTTTATATGCATCTACTGCTACAGCTAGTCATATGATATGGCATCATCACCATGTACACGATGGAGATCTAATGTGTCATCCCTGTGATTCCCCTGCATGGAAACATCTTGATAGTGTGTTTCCTTCATTCAATATGGAACCACGTAATGTGCGATTGGGACTTTCTGCAGATGGATTTCAACCATTTGGTCAATCAGGACAACAATATTCTTCTTGGCCGGTTATATTAACGCCGTATAATTTACCGCCATGGATGTGCATGAAAGATGAATTTATGTTCCTTACTATACTGATTCCTGGTCCAAGCAATCCTAAAGAGAAGATAGATATTTTCCTCCAACCTTTGATTGCTGAGTTGAGTGATTTATGGAATATAGGGTCCTTGACTTATGATATTGCAACTAAAACTAATTTTACATTACATGCTGCACTATTATGGACAATCAGTGATTTTCCAGCATATTCGATGTTATCAGGATGGAGTACATCGGGAAAATTAGCATGCCCACATTGCATGATGGACTCTGATGCATTTTCATTACCTTGCAGTGGGAAAGTTTCTTGGTTTGATAATCATCGTAAATTTTTACCCAATGATCACCCATTTCGGCGAAATAAAAAAAATTTCTTAAAGAATGTTATAGTCAACAAATCTCCTCCAGTCATTGCTTCAGGTGAAGATATTATTGAACAAATTGACAGTTATGGATTTCTTCCAGTTTCTCAACCTGGTGCGGATGACATTAACAAGTACATTGTCAGAATGTGCAAGTGTGGATGGAAGAAAAGAAGTATATTTTGGGAGCTACCCTATTGGAAGTATTTGCTAATTCGACATAATTTAGATGTTATGCATGTTGAAAAAAATGTGTTCGATAATATATTCAACACTGTGATGAACGTCCCTGGAAAAACTAAAGACACTGCAAAATCACGTGAAGAATTAAAACAGCTAGTTAACAGACCAGAATTGCATCAGGATGAAACATCGAATAGATATCCAAAGGCTTGTTATACATTGGACAAAGATGGAAAACAAGCATTATGTAGTTGGTTGAAAGAAATAAAATTTCCTGATGGGTATGCTTCTAATTTGAGTAGATGCGTAGATATGAACAGATTAAAGATGTTCGGAATGAAAAGTCATGACTGTCATGTATTTATGCAAAGAGTTATTCCAGTAGCTTTTCATGACTTACTTCCTCAGAATGTTTGGGAAGCGCTCACGGAAATAAGTTTATTTTTTAAAGATCTGACATCACGGTGTATTATGGTGGATGATATGGTTCGTCTAAAAACAGATATTCCTCTCATACTATGTAAGATGGAAAGAATTTTTCCTCCTAGTTTTTTTGATTCAATGGAACATTTGCCAGTGCATTTACCATACGAGGCTGAAATAGCTGGACCTGTTCAGTATAGATGGATGTATCCATTCGAACGATTTTTGAGGAAATTGAAGAATAATGTTCATAACAAAGCAAGAGTTGAGGGATCAATAAGTAATGCTTATTTGGTTGAAGAAGCATCCTCTTTTTGCTCATATTATTTTGCTGATCATATAGAAACCAGACATCACAAATGTCCAAGAAATTTTGATGATGCTCGGGTTATCGACCATTCGATGCTTTCTATTTTCAAGTATCCTGGCAAAGCAATTGGTGGAGCTTCATCTAGATGGTTAACTGAACAGGAATATCATGCTGTCAGGACATACATACTTCTAAACTGTAATGAGGTCAAACCTTACATCAAGTAAGTTAACTTATTATATTCAATTTTGCATTCATTTTAAAATGTTACAATGAGCATTTTAAATATTTTAATTATCTAATAAATCCTTTGCCAGCTTATACGAACAACAATTATATATGCAAAATCCATCTTTTGGTGCTACTGAAATAGCTGCAAAGTTAGAGACAGAATTTGCATTATGGTTCCAAATATATGTAAGTGACAGCAATTTTAATTGATGATATTTAGAATTTTAACAAATATTATTCAAACTTCTAATTTATGTTACCATTATTTTTATAGGTGAAAGATCGTAGAATTTCAAATGTCGAAGATGATAGAATATTGAATCTTGCATCAGGTCCTCTCCGTAAAGTAATGATTTACTCTGGTTACTATGTTAATGGTCTAAAATTCCATGTCAGACACCGAGAATCAAACAGGTTAACTTACAATTCTGGTGTATGCGTCAAAGGATCTATGGAAAATAGTAACATTGAGTTCGATTATTATGGAATACTGGACGAAATCGTAGAGGTTGAATACCCTGCATTACCTTTAAAAAGATGTGTGTTGTTCAAATGTGCCTGGTACGATCCGACTCCAAGAACAGGTACTCGAATACATCCAAATTACAATTTAGTTGAGGTGCACGGGAACAAAAGGTTCAATAAGTTTGAACCTTTTATATTTGGAGTACAAGCGGGTCAAGTTTTCTATCTTGAATACCCTACGAAGAGACGAAGATCTAGTCAATGGATGTCCGTTTGTCGAATGAAAGCTCGATCAACTATAGAAATGTCGAACACCATCACTTCTCTAAATAAGGATGCAATGCAAAATGATTATGTAGAAAGATATTCAGTTGATTCTCAACTGCAGTCTACATCCCAATTACTTGTAGATATTAATATTACCTACGAGGATATAGATGATGGAGATATGTCTAGCAGTGATGAAGTTGTTGGACTCGAGTCAAGCGATGAGGATTTAGAAGTTGCTACTATTGATTAATTTGCTCTTAATGATGATAGGATATCATATGTTTTTGTTTATCATGTAAGTTATACATTAATTTTATTTCGTATTTATATGATCATGTCTCCACACTTTATTATGATTTTTTCTAATATTTGTTTTGTAGATACTATTATGGCACAGCAGCAGCAAGAGCAGGAACCACATCAGCAGCATGCACCACTACGTGGCTATAAGACACTAAAAGTTGTTGGAGAATCGTAAGTATTTTTTATTAATAGTAATTATGTTCATATCTGATTTTAGTTATAATATATTTTTAATCTTTTAATTATTTTTATGCAGATTCACACCTCAAGGCCACGGAGTATCATCTTATATTACTGGAAAATTTAAAGAACGAATGTGCCCTGCTGGACTGACATGGAGACATGTTGACGAGGAGACGAGGACATTTTACTATAATGAATTTGTTGTAAGTATATTATTATATTTACTATTCTAAAATTTTATAAACTCATTATAATAATTTGCATTGCAGAAAAAATATACATGGGAGGACGGACACGAGGCAGAATTTAAATATACATGGAATATTTATCGTGCCAAGTTGTACCGTGACCACATGTATTATTTAAGAAAGAAGGCGACGCGGCCGCCGTATGTGGATGTCGATACATGGGGTTATGGACGGCCACCTGGGCTGAACAAAGATGGAAAGAAAACGCTTAAAAGGCTCGAGTCAACAGAAATACAGAGCCAGGTGGCCCGAGCACCGGAACAGCCCGACATACATCTGGATCGAAATCTATTGTTGAGCATACTATGGACTTGGTGAGTTTAATTCAAAGCTATCTTATTGCAAGTTAATTTTACATTTATTAATTATCTAACTCATATAATTATGTTCTAATAAATTTGTGTATATAGGAACGAGATCTTGCTCGCCAGCCCACTTGTATGGAGATTTTTTTGAAGACCCATAAGAAGAAAGATGGCACCTTTGTCGATTCTCGATCACAGGCGATACACGTATAATTAATATCCTAATTCTATTTAGTCGTTTCTATCTTTATTAATGTTAGTAATTCTATACAATTTAAATATAAATCTGATAATTCTTTTTCATACAGGATCAAATTACAAATAGAGTGATCGAGGCATCTCAGCCATCGATAGAGGGGGGGGAGCCACAGACTTTATCCACCGATCAGCTGAATGAGATATATTATGATGCTGTCGGTGGACGGACAAAAAACTCCACCCTCTACGGGCTTGGCTCACAGGCCAAAGTTGTATTCGATCGTTTAAGGATGCCCAGGGGTCGTGCCACTTCGTTTGCTTCTTCTGAGATGCAGTCTTTACGACAAGAAAATCAAGAACTGCGCTCTCATATTGCCTCCATGGATCAGAGGATGGATCAGTGGATGGCCAATGAGCAGAGGAGAGTGGAGGAGGATCGGAAGAGGGCGGAGGACGATCGGAGAAGAGAGGCCAACCATAAAGCTTTGATGGACCATATGAAGGCGGTCATAGCTAATTTCACCCCTCTATCTCACGGTTTTGAGTCACAGGAGACTCAAGACCCAACATACCGTGGCGAGTAGATTTTCTCTAAGGTATGTTAAATGATAACATGTGTTTTATTAAAATCATCTAAAAGCTATCTTATTTTGTAATTGTATTCTAATATATTATATTTTTGGCTTTCAGGATTCTTTATTTTGTAGTGAGACATCCTATCAGATTTTTATCCAGGTATTAAAATTTATTGTTCATATATAATTGTTTAAATTTTAGATACTTAAGTTCATGCATTAGCTTTTAAATTACCACAATTTATGTTACGAATGTTCTTATTATTTTCTGCTTTTATTCCTCCTCAACGTCAGTTCTAATTATTTTCTAGCTGATTTTCTATGTTGCTTCAATGTATCTTCTTGGCCGGATCAGTAAAAGTTTGTCATAGATAGTAACGTCAGTTCTTATTATTATGTGAGAATCTGTAGATTTATTTTTTAATTAAAATTTCAACACTGTTTCTTCCTTGGTGTTATGGTTTGTTTACCTGGTAGTTTTCCATTTTGGGATTGTTGTTTGGGCTATTACAATTGCTGCCACGAAACCAACCAAGCAGATTTTTCTTATGCATATAAGCTTCTTTTGTAATGTATTTGTTGTAATTGTAAAAGGTTCTTCCTTGCAGGCACATAAATACCTTCTGTTGGTAGCTTGCAAGTCAGTTAACACACTAGAAGCTTTTGAGAAAGACATTCGCTTGTATTTTGGTGAAAAGAATACTGAGAGTATGCTTGTTGTATTAGAACCCTTTATGTTTGTATGCAAAGCTTGATGAAGGACCCTTTGTGTTTGTGTTACAAACTTAATTTGTATGTTTGTTGTATTTTATGTTTGGAAAAGAACCTTTGTATTAGAACTGTGTTGAAATCAATTTTTGTGCATAATTTTATGTTTGGTTTTAGATGATTGGTTTTAGAACAGTATATTAATTTTTTTAATAAATTATTTTGAATTTCCGACGGAATACCGACGGAAATGGAAAATTGTCGCCGTTATATCGGAACTTTTCGATATTTTTTTTTTGCGGAATCAGTATATTCCCGACGGAAACACTGTTTCCGTCGGGAATATACTATCACCTTTTACCGAATTTACCGACGGCAATTCAGTTTCCGTTGGTAATTACCGACGGATAAATTCCGTCGGAATATATATATACCGACGGACCACAAAATTCCGTCGGGAACATTATCCCCGACAATTTATCTTCCGACTTTCAAATTTCCGTCGTTATTCCGTCGGTAAGGAGCATTACCGACGGAATTCCGTCGGTAATTTCCGTCGGTAATGGCCAAATTTTTTGTAGTGAGATACTATGTCCCCTCTAGATATCTATCCGATCAAGGACGATTTTCAGAATAATATAACCATTTATCTGTGGGACTTTATCATTAATGATATACGTACAGAAAAGTAAATGATTAACGACAAATACTTACCTTTATTAAAATAATTATCCATAAATACATAAAAGTGTCTTGGCACATAAGTGCACACACTAACAGTTGAAACCTCATGTATCAAAATGTATTTTTTTTTTAAGTTTTTGAATGAAATATGGTGAAAGAGTAAGTTGGTTATTTCACATTTTTTATTTGAAAATATTTTTTGGAAAATGATATGAGTTACTAAATTGATCTAAATTAAAACTATAGGGATTATTTTGTAATTGACATGAAACCACAGGGATTAAATTAAATTTTACAATGCTGAAGTATTGTCTGTCATAAAATGGATAGAGCTATCATACACTAAATGAAAAAACTCAATAAAACACTCAGTGAATGACGTAACATTTTACATGTACACATTCGATTATTGGTCGGACACCATCGGTAGCCTCCAGCCGTCGTCCCGAATCAAACTATACCTTGGGGGGCACGGTGAGCCCATCGAGGATTTCTACATGTAAAGTGTCTCGTTTCACTGAGCATATTATTTTCCAAATGTATAATGCTAATTTTAAATGAATCTGAATTCGTTGTAAATGGACGATGAATGGAAATCCATTGCAAACTGATGATTTTTTTCCTTCACGAATTGTTGATTCTGCTGCAAGTTCGGTCTATATGTGAGAAATGATATGTTGGGCGAAATATATACTTTTGGACAAGGTAGATCGATCTCTGATGCTTTATACTTGCAAATAGATAAGTGTATTTCGTGGTGGACAAGGTATACTTTTGGCCCCAATTTTAGGATTTAATTAGTTATTGTCCATATCCTATTATATTTTTCATCATAAATATCATTTTAGTTTTATTATATCAATTATGTCTGTAATTGTTATATATGTTAAAATAAATTTATTTAATATTTTTATTTTAAATTATTATATATGAAGTATTATTATATCAAACTATTTTTATGAATTTAATTAAAATTATTCAAAATTAATTAAAATAATTTCAATATTTTTATAGAATTTATGATAATAATTATTATAGTTGTTATAATTGTGTTGAAGTGATTTAATCTAGAGTGATTTTGATTAAGTTTGAATAATTTAAATTAAATTTATAAAAAGTATTTTAATATATATAAGTGTATTTTAAGTGGTAATTTTAATTAAATTAAGTAATTTTTTATAGCTATATGCTAAAATAATAATATTTTTGAGTATGATCATTTTGATATATTTTTTTAATAGGATGCCTTTGATGAAAATAAAAAAAATAAGTCCATCCTCTTCAAATTATTTTTATCTTTAATTAACGAGTCATGCACCATTATCCATAATGCCAACGATTAGGTTCAAATTTTAGGTACGGTACTGTATTATAAAAAAATTTACTCTAGTACAAAACGGAGTCATTTGGACGAGCTTCTATAAGCACTATTCGATTTATTTTGATGACTAATGAGAAATTTTCGTGAGATAAAATCCATCACTTTCAAAATTAATCGATTCGAAAAATAAAATATCTAGATTAAAAAATGATTAGGTTTTAAATAAATAATTAATTAAAAGTCTATTGCCTTAAAAGTTTTATTAAGTCAATTTAAAATTATCAACATGGATTGCCAAGATTATTGTTTGGCAAATTCAATTTTCCTCTATAAATATTCATTTTTTTAGCATTTCAATTCTTGGCACATCATCTCACCTTGGACTTTTGAACCTCATTTTTTAGAATTCCTATATATTTGTAGATGATATTCTTATTTTCTATTCAAATTTTATAATTTGTTAATCAAAATGGAGATTATAAAAATGATATACAAAACTTCCATCGATATGAAATATCGAGCCACATTCGATCTATTATACATAATTTGATTGTGCATTTCACAAAGAGGTTATTTTCGCAACTATCAAACTCGTGTTTTTAAGTTATTATTATTGCCTCAAGCTTTAGTCAAAATGGAGATACAAAATTGTCCATGAAAAGTGCACTGCAATTAGTGTAAATGATAGATAAAGTCGTCAACAAATTAACACCTTTCCTTTCTTATTCGATAAAGAGATCATGATCAATGATAGTCACAATAAGTTGATTAGTACTATAACTACTAATTAAGGAACCAACCCACCCGGTCCACCATAAGCAACATCCCAATCACCTCTGGATGGAGTATCTCCTGCGACTTGATAATATTTGTCATCTACATTCTTTCTCAGATACGCACTGTCCAAGCCCGGAGTGTAAGGTTGCTGGTCATCCCCTACGAACTGTGCAAACAAAAAAAAGCTGGCTTTATTATACCCTTCTTGGGGAAAATGGCCATTCCCCATGGGAGGAGACGCCACATTGTTGGGTGTATGCACTGAACCCCCAAATTCTATCACTTTTGACGTGTCAAAATTAGGTAAAAGCTCCTTTGGCCAATATCCAAGAGTCATACCATCCATTGCCAACCACCAGTTACCACGTTCAGGATCCTGCATTCATTATATATATATATGCATGCATGCAACATATACGTACGTTTAAAAATATATAAGTATATTAATTAATTAATACCATATATATAATTAAACAAATAATTAACTCTACGTACGTACCTTTAGTATTTGAAAGTCAAAGTAAAAAATTATCAATTTGTTGGCTATGTAAAACAAATAATTTGAAAACTTGGTCTTATCTGCAAACACACGCACATATATAAATTGTCAATTTGTTGGCTATGTAAAAAATCATGCATGTATCTAGTTAAATTAAATACCTGTAGCTTTATGATTTTTCAGAACAGGATGATCAAATGCAGGTTGTTTGTACATTTCGATGCAGTCAAAAGATCCCCAGTTATCAAGGACTGTAGCAACGTAGTAAACATACAAAGACAAAATTAATTATATATCATCAATATGGAAAATAATATTATCAAAATGAATAGGACTGAAACCGGGGGTTTGTTAAGGCCTTGGAGTTCTTTCTCTAACTCCAAATGATCTTCCTCAGTCAAGGGAATATTGCTTCGTCCTTCAATTGAACAAAGTAAAGGAGAGACGGCAATTTACCAAAGGGCGTACCCAAATATTGATATTTACCAAAATGCATACCATGGTTTCATTGTTACCAAATAACGCACTTATATTAGTGAACTTCCTCTTATACCCCTTCTGCCAAAGTACTGCATGTCATTTTCATTCTCTTTCTCTTTTTCAATAACGAATTTCGAGACATTTAAAAATATTTTTTCAGACTTTTTATTTTAAAATAATATATTATGGAATCAGATAAAAAACGTACGATAAAAATCGAAAAAATATTTCAATTAAAAAATATCTCAATTAATAATTTAATATTTTTTAAATATATAAATAAATTATTTTTTATATTTGATTAATATAAATTAATATATTTAATAATATTATTAAATATATTAATATATAAAAAACTTTAAAAAAAGTTGAAGTTTTTTTTCTTAATTTCAAACAGCATGGGCCTGAAATAAAATATTCCAGGCCTTGAGAGGGCTTGAAATATTTTATTTCAGGCCCTGCGAGGGCCTGAAATATTTTATTTCAGGCCCTGCGTGGGCCTGAAATAGAAATAACTCAGGGCCTGAAATTAAATGATTTCAGGCCCTGCGTCGAATTGAAATCATGTGTTATGATAGGGTTTTTTACGTAGGTCTAAAATGTAAAGAAACATCTCTTTATATTTTTGAAATCACAATAAAAATCATTGAGAAAGACTACTTTACGAGAGGAATTCTAATTAATATAAAATGACAATTATATTAAAAACGAATTATATATATATATATATATAAAGAAGTAAAATATTATTTATTATATTAATTTAATATTATATATTATATTAATATATTATATTTTAATAGATTTTGATTGGAGGGCCTGAAGTCATTTGACTTCAGGCCCTCCTTAGGCCTGAAGTCAGATGACTTCAGGCCCTCCTTGGGCCTGAAGTCATCTGACTTCAGGCCCTGCGTAAATAATTAATTTAATAAAAATAATTAATTATAAAAAAAATTTAATGATTATTTTTGGTGTCCAAACTTCTAATGATTAAAAATTATATTGCAATAGGAGTTTTCTAGGTCTATCAGTGGGTTTCGCTCAAAACCCATTGATATTTTTTCAGAAATCCAGATATGAGAGGTCCATCAGTGGGTTTTGCTCAAAACCCACTGATGGACTAAACTACACATATTCCTTTGGGAAAAATAATAATTTGAGGTTTGGACACCTAAATTACATTCTCCTAACTCTACCCTAACTATTGATAATGTTTTTTCAGAAATCCAGATATGGGAGGTCCATCAGTGGGTTTTGCCCAAAACCCACTGATGGAAGAACTAAATTACACCTATTACTTTGAGAAAATTAATAATTTAATAATTTTTAAAAATATAAATAAATAATTTTTTTATATTTGATTAATATAAATTAATATATTTAATAATATTATTAAATATATTAATATATAAAAAAATAAAAAAAAGTTGAAGTTGATTTCAGGCCCACGCTAGGCCTGAAATATTTTATTTCAGGCCCTGCGTGGGCCTGAAATAGAAATAACTCAGGGCCTGAAATTAAATGATTTCAGGCTCTGCGTGTGTTATGATAGGGTTTTTTACGTAGGTCTAAAATGTAAAGAAACATCTCTTTATATTTTTGAAATCACAATAAAAATCATTGAGAAAGACTACTTTACGAGAGGAATTCTAATTAATATAAAATGACAATTATATTAAAAACGAATTATATATATATATATATATATATATATAAAGAAGTAAAATATTATTTATTATATTAATTTAATATTATATATTATATTAATATATTATATTTTAATAGATTTTGATTGGAGGGCCTGAAGTCATTTGACTTCAGGCCCTCCTTAGGCATGAAGTCGATGACTTCAGGCCCTGCGTAAATAATTAATTTAATAAAAATAATTAATTATAAAAAAACTTCTAATGATTATTTTTGATGTCCAAATTTCTAATGATTAAAAATTATATTGCAATAGGAGTTTTCTAGGTCTATCAGAGGGTTTCGCTCAAAACCCACTGATATTTTTTCAGAAATCCAGATATGAGAGGTCCATCAGTGGGTTTTGCTCAAAACCCACTGATGGACTAAACTACACCTATTCCTTTGGGAAAAATAATAATTTGAGGTTTGGACACCTAAAATACATTCTCCTAACTCTACCCTAACTATTGATAATGATTTTTCAGAAATCCAGATATGGGAGGTCTATCAGTGGGTTTTGCTCAAAACCCACTGATGAACTAAACTACACCTATTCCTTTGGGAAAAATAATAATTTGAGGTTTGGACACCTAAAATACATTCTCCTAACTCTATCCTAACTATTGATAATGTTTTTTTCAGAAATCCAGATATGAGAGGTCCATCAGTGGGTTTTGCTCAAAACCCACTGATGGACTAAACTACACCTATTGCTTTGGGAAAAATAATAATTTGAGGTTTGGACACCTAAAATACATTCTCCTAACTCTACCCTAACTATTGATAATGTTTTTTCGGAAATCCAAATATGGGAGGTCCATCATTGGGTTTTGCTCAAAACCCACTGATAGACCTTTCATATCTGGATTTCGGAAAAAACATTATCAATAGTTAGGGTAGAGTTAGGAGAATGTATTTTAGGTGTCCAAACCTCAAATTATTATTTTTCCCAAAGTAATAGGTGTAGTTTAGTCCATCAGTGGGTTTTGAGCAAAACCCACTGATGGACCTCCCATATCTGGATTTCTGAAAAAACATTATCAATAGTTAGGGTAGAGTTAGGAGAATGTATTTTAGGTGTCCAAACCTCAAATTATTATTTTTCCCAAAGGAATAGGTGTAGTTTAGTCCATCAGTGGGTTTTGAGCAAAACCCACTGATGGACCTCTCATATCTGGATTTCTGAAAAAATATCAGTGGGTTTTGAGCGAAACCCACTGATAGACCTAGAAAACTCCTATTGCAATATAATTTTTAATTATTAGAAGTTTGGACATCAAAAATAATCATTAGAAGTTTTTTTATAATTAATTATTTTTATTAAATTAATTATTTACGCAGGGCCTGAAGTCAAATGACTTCAGGCCAAGGAGGGCCTGAAGTCATCTGACTTCAGGCCTAAGGAGGGCCTGAAGTCAAATGACTTCAGACCCTCCAATCAAAATCTATTAAAATATAATATATTAATATAATATATAATATTAAATTAATATAATAAATAATATTTACTTCTTTTTATATATATATATATAATTCGTTTTTAATATAATTGTCATTTTATATTAATTAGAATTCCTCTCGTAAAGTAGTCTTTCTCAATGATTTTTATTGTGATTTCAAAAATATAAAGAGATGTTTCTTTACATTTTAGACCTACGTAAAAACCCTATCATAACACATGATTTCAATTCGACGCAGGGCCTGAAATCATTTAATTTCAGGCCCTGAGTTATTTCTATTTCAGGCCCACGCAGGGCCTGAAATAAAATATTTCAGGCCCTCGCAGGGCCTGAAATAAAATATTTCAGGCCTAGCGTGGGCCTGAAATCAACTTCAACTTTTTTTTTATTTTTTTATATATTAATATATTTAATAATATTATTAAATATATTAATTTATATTAATCAAATATTAAAAAATTATTTATTTATATTTTTAAAAATTATTAAATTATTAATTTTCTCAAAGTAATAGGTGTAATTTAGTTCTTCCATCAGTGGGTTTTGGGCAAAACCCACTGATGGACCTCCCATATCTGGATTTCTGAAAAAACATTATCAATAGTTAGGGTAGAGTTAGGAGAATGTAATTTAGGTGTCCAAACCTCAAATTATTATTTTTCCCAAAGGAATAGGTGTAGTTTAGTCCATCAGTGGGTTTTGAGCAAAACCCACTGATGGACCTCTCATATCTGGATTTCTGAAAAAATATCAGTGGGTTTTGAGCGAAATCCACTGATAGACCTAGAAAACTCCTATTGCAATATAATTTTTAATCATTAGAAGTTTGGACACCAAAAATAATCATTAAAATTTTTTTTATAATTAATTATTTTTATTAAATTAATTATTTACGCAGGGCCTGAAGTCAGATGACTTCAGGCCCAAGGAGGGCCTGAAGTCAAATCCTCCAATCAAAATCTATTAAAATATAATATATTAATATAATATATAATATTAAATTAATATAATAAATAATATTTGACTTCTTTTTATATAATATATATATATATATATATATATATATATATATATAATTCGTTTTTAATATAATTGTCATTTTATATTAATTAGAATTCCTCTCGTAAAGTAGTCTTTCTCAATGATTTTTATTGTGATTTCAAAAATATAAAGAGATGTTTCTTTACATTTTAGACCTACGTAAAAAACCCTATCATAACACATGATTTCAATTCGACGCAGGGCCTGAAATCATTTAATTTCAGGCCCTGAGTTATTTCTATTTCAGGCCCACGCAGGGCCTGAAATAAAATATTTCAGGCCCTCGCAGGGCCTGAAATATTTTATTTCAGGCCATGCTGTTTGAAATTAAGAAAAAAAACTTCAACTTTTTTTAAGTTTTTTATATATTAATATATTTAATAATATTATTAAATATATTAATTTATATTAATCAAATATAAAAAATAATTTATTTATATTTTTAAAAAATATTAAATTATTAATTGAGATATTTTTTTAATTGAAATATTTTTTCGATTTTTATCGTACGTTTTTTATCCGATTCCATAATATATTATTTTAAAATAAAAAGTCTGAAAAAATATTTTTAAATGTCTCGAAATTCGTTATTGAAAAAGTGAAAGAGAATGAAAATGAAAATGACATGCAGTACTTTGGCAGAAGGGGTATAAGAGGAAGTTCACTAATATAAGTGCGTTATTTGGTAACAATGAAACCATGGTACGCATTTTGGTAAATACCAATATTTAGGTACGCCCTTTGGTAAGCAAATCAGCCACATTGATGCCATAATGAAACGATTTTGCTCCTTCTTCTTAATCGTGTGCATATCTATTTATATTATAAGAACTCTAAAATCAACATAAATAACAGGTTAATATGTACTAAATACGAGACTTGAATTTTTTAATATTAAATATGACATTTATATTTGTGTAAATACAACCGTAAGACAAAATTCTATATGTGTATCATCATCAATCCGTATATAATGGATACCAAAAATACAGTTGCAAGGATAAAATTCTCTATAGTATTATTTATTATATATATATTAATAGATTTATTTCATACTCATCATTCATATATACAATATTTAAATATTGTTTAATTATATTTATTCGGGGCACCTTGTGTATAATAAACTATTGCTTGTAATTAACATTTTGCCAAAAAGAAGAAAAGTAAGATCAACTAAAATAAGATGATTTTAAATACAATGAGCAAATGGAAATGGAATTGAAATGATTTTAAATATTTCTTATTAGTTAATTAAAAATATTTAAATTTGATCAAAATAATTTCAATATTGTTATAGCATTTATGATAATAACTACAACTTACTTACGATATCGTATTAAAGCAATTTAATGTAAGGTGATTTTGATTAAGTTTTGAATAATTTGGATTAAATTCATAAAAATTTATTTTAATATAAGTGTATTTTAAATAAAATTAAAGTAATTTTATAAAGCTTCTCTAAAATAATTATATTTTTGAATGCCTTTTTATTTGGCGAAAATAAAAATAAGTGCATCCTTTTCAAATTGATTTTTCTCTTTAATTAACGTATCATGTACCATTACTAAGATTATTGGTCATTTGGATAAATCAGGATTCGTAGTAGATTTGCAACGAATATCTTGATTCGTCACAAATCCAAGACGAAAACCTAGATTCGTCGTAAATCGGCGACGAATCTTGACGAATACCAGGACTCATTTATGACAAATCAGGGTATTGGATGCCAACCTGCGATAAATACCTTGATTCATCGCAAATTGCAATGAATACATGAATTTGTCGCAGATTTGTGATAAACAATGATTTACAATAAGATTACAATGAAAATTTATTTGTCGCAAAACACACGCGCATATACCCATTTATGTATTTTAACGTATGTACAAATATGAGGAGTGATCTGTTACACACCTCCGTCACCCTAGGGACAAAATCTTTAAAAAAAATAGTTTGAATATTATAATCCAATTAAGAAGTGAACTCTAGGGGTATAATTTATATTCGAGGAAATACTGATTTTATAAAAAATAAAAAAATGACAATGGAAAGTACGTGCCTTCCATGTAGGCGCGCATGAAACACTCAGATGGAGGCGCACAGGATATTCTAATTTATACGAATATAACTACAACCTACTTATTTCAGATAAATACACCAAAGATCTTGACAAAGGAAATGAAATTAATCCATGACCACAATGAAATCAATAGAGAAATGATCCACGACCAATTAACTAACAAGCCTAACCAACTCGAAACACACAAAGAAAATATTGCAGGAATTTAAATAAAAGAAAATTGTATGACTAAAGCAACACTATTGTAAGCAGCATTTCATCAAACACATTATAAGCAGGAATTAATTAAACGAAGCTAGAGTACCCAACTCAAATGTAACAACTAAGTGCAGGGAGAATGAATACAAAACTTCAACAATTAACAAGATCAATTCCAACTAAAAGTTAAGTGGAGGATTGGATCGTGGCTTGCGGACGAAGAAGTAATAGTGGCTAAGTAAAAAATCCAAAATTCGACTGGTGGAAACAGAGATCATGGAGATACAAAATTGTCCACGAAGAATGATAGAACGAGTCACCACCAACACCTTTCCTTTCTTATTAATTCGATACAGAGACGACGTATATCAGTGATGAACACAATAAGCATGCATATAACTAGCTACCCAGCAACCAACCCACCCGGTCCGCCATAAGCAACATCGAAATCACCACTTTCCGGAGGGTCTCCAGAAACTCGATAGTATTCGTCCCGTCCGTCATTCAGTAGATACACCGAGCCCGGGCCCGGAGTGAAAGGTTGGTGGTCTGTCCCTATGAACCGCACTTGCCTAAAATAGCTGGCTTTGCCAATCCCTTCGTGGGGGAAATGGCCACTCCCCATGGGAGGAGACCCTTCATTGTTGAGCGTATACACTGTACCTCCAAAGTGAATCTCTGTCGGAATATCCAAACTCGGGAAAAGCTCCTTCGGCCAATATCCAATATTTACACCAGCAGTTACACCCCCACTCGGAAAAGACACCCACCAGTTACCACTTTGAGGATCCTGCAATCCATTCATTAACATATTAAATAATTAATTAATTACTTGCAAAAGTATATACTATATAATTATACACTACTACCTTTACAATGAGTAGCTCTAAGTATTCTTGTTTGCCACCGTACACAGAAAGGTTGGGGATGGCAAATCCAGGTGCATAGTCAGCTGAAACTTGCACGAACCCTTTGCAAAGTAAGTTCATGCAGCCCGTTCGGTAATTGTCAATCTGAATATATAAATTATCATATGTGAGGTAATTGGTCAAGCACTTAAACGTAGTTTAGTTGTTTTAATTTAGAGTGTGTATATATATATATATATACTTACTGTAAAATAAGTGAAAAAACGAGTCAACTTATCGTTATGTAGCTTGGGAAGAACCTGAAATAATTAATAAGAAAAAGAAATTACACATCATCAACAAATTAACAAATTGTTTTTTTGATGAGAAATATGTATGCATATGAATGCATCAAGGTAACTTACGTGCCATCCAGATTGAATAGCATTCAGGCTTCCATCAGGACCATCGATGTCTCCAAAAATCCATGCTTGATTGACAGAGGCTTGATCTGGCCCCACATTTGGGAGTGCCCACGTGGAGATCTTTGATTGAAAGCCATAGAATCTACTTTTCTTGCTCTGAACTATTGCATACTTCACCCACAAATACATACATTCGATTTAATTATAAGGAACTGCTAAAACTCTACCTCTGTAATGATATTTGTGAGTTTTTGGAACTTACATAATTCTGGCCTGCAGAATCAAGAACACGATATCTGGAGCCATAGTTTCTAAAGTATTTGGTTAGTTCTTTCGATATGATTAGATCTTCTTTTCGAGTTCGCCTAATCAGAACAGTTCCAGGAGGACAAGTATCGTTGAAGCCTAGATCTGGAAGTGATTTAAATTTTTCGTCCATAGTCACATTGTTCGTCTGAAAACTTGGCCTTATCTGTAAACATAATAAAGTAAATCTATTTGTTTGCTAGTTTAAAAAATCATGTACATATATATGAACCTGTAGCTTATGGTTTTTCAATGCAGGATGATCGAACGCAGGTTGTTTATACTTTTCGATACAGTCAAAAAGATCTCCACTGAAGGACTGCCGCGAAGTAAACATAGAGAGTCAAAATTATCACGAATTATATTTGACAAATAATACTATCAAAGTGAATAGGACTGACACCTGCTTGATGATTTTGACAGGGGGTTTGTTGAGACTTTGGAGTTCTTTGTCTAATTCCAAGTCTTCTTCCTCAGTTAAAGGAATGTTTCTTCCTTCAATTGAACAAGGCAAAAGAGAGAAGAGCAATGACAAGTAAATTAGGCACATTGATGCCATGATGATAAACTGTTTTCCTCCTTCTCATGTCTATATTTCTATTTATATTATAAGAATTATAAAGCCAAAATAAATGACAGGTTAACATGTACTAAATATAAGATTTGTATAGTCTTATTATTAATGTAAAATAGTTTTTTTTTAAATACTCTATATGCATTATCACATTAAATGATCGACTGCTTATACAGTCATAATTACATAAATATAACAACCAGTAATATGACTTATATAATACCACTAACAAAATTGTACGGAAACTTTATTTTTTCCACAAAAATATACAAAGTATTAATTGTATTAGTGCATAAAATTAATTACATACCTATACTGTCAGAATTGACGCCATAAATATAGTTGCCAAGATAAAATTATCTGTACTATAATTTATTATATATTAATAGTTCTCTATTCTATTATATATTGTCCTCGGGGTTACGGTGCGTCAGTAGGACGATTAGTCATTATCTCAGATATCTGTAGTTCGATCTTTAGTTACGGTATATTTTATAAAAGAAATTTCTCCAAATGGGACGCAACCCTGGTGAACATCTAGATTGATTTCTCAATCATATTATTCATATAATATTTAAATATTAATTAATTATATTTAGTCTTACATAGTGAGACAGCTTGTATATAATACTAATGATTTATCCATATATATACAATGACGATCAAACATTTGACATGAGTACAGAGGCAATGTCATTGTCTCTATTGTTGTCGGTTGAATGCACTTTCAAACGTAGCTGATCTGAATCTTCTGCGGTAATCGACCGACAATCAGAGTCGTCCATGTCTGAAATAGGTGAGTCAAGGAAGTCAACAATTTAACCTCATGGCCAATTGAATGTTGACTTCCACTTCTTAAACAGGTCTATCCAGCAGGGACCATTCACGTGAAGTCCAAATCCTTCAAATATTTTATAAATGTTAACAAACCGAGTTATTAAAGCTCCTCCGGGCCAAGACCGTTAGTAACATTAAAGCTCTATTTGGATGATTAATATGTGAATTAGCACCAAATACAATTGTCATTAAGATTAAATATAATTAAATAATTTAATACATGTTATATGAAACAGAATTTAAACTAGTAGATGTGGATTGCATGCGTAATTTTATCAATAGAAATGATAATGAGTTTAATTACGGGTCAATAGGAATGAGAATTAGGATTATATTATCAGTCGCGATTCAAGAATTGGAAAGAGCTTCGCGATCGATTCCAAAACCAATCTCAGCAAGAATTACTCTATCAGGCATAGGAGGAGCTACTCACCTACTAGATCCAGACTAGCTGAAGGTCCTCGTCTGAAGGAGCTCCTATGATTCACCCATCGCAGACGCTTGGGAGGTGATTTCAGAGGATCCCGTTCGCTGACGCAAATTGCAAGATGGCGACTAGATTGACTAGCCCTCGGTTGGAAAAGAGAAGGAGGAGGAGGATCATCGGTGTCGAAACAGGTCAAGAGTAGAAGAAGGAGATCGGAGGAAGAGGAAGAGGAAAAAAAAATGTTGACCAGCTAAGGATTAAATCGCGAATACCTGGGATAATAACTAGTCACCCTACCGCTGCACCATAGCTCCGGGGGCTAAGAGGAAGAGAAGAAAAAGAAGAAGAAAGAGGAGGTGTCGCGACTTTGATTTTGCAATCTCCCACAAGGAGAAGAAAAGGGAAGGAATTAAAGGGTTGGACTTGTGCAAATAAACCCTCAATCTTGTTTTATTTACTTGAAAACTTTATGTTTGGGACTTTATACACAGTAGGATACAACATAATTACAAATCATAATGTATAAAATATGTATTCCATTCTACTCATCTTCGAAGTAATCAAAATATATATCTAACTGACAATATTCATAAAATTGCAAAATAAAACACATGAATTGACATATCTTAATCCATTCGGTATATATACCATGTAATTTCACATGCAATCTTTTCGGTATACCATGTAAATTCATATGCAATTTTCTTTTTAGCATCATTCCAAGAACAACTACTTTGCTTGCACATTTCATTAATAGCGTGATAGTGTCCCTACAAGAACTTGATCCTAGAGTCAATGTACTTCACTTCGATCATCAACTGAGATAACTTTTGCACCATCAACCTTTTTATATCGTTCATGTAATTGTTTTTAAAACCACCATTTATTTTTCAAAGAGGATCAGTGGTCATATCTTGTAAATATATAATTAAGACCCACCTTTCCTCCTCAGTACAAAACCGCTTGTTCTTGCCTTTTCCAAATTCCACATCATTGGTCTCTTAGTTATGGTCATCCACTGTTGTTCATCATATCACGGTTCAAGAAATACAAATTCCAAAAGCATAATAATGTAATTATACACATTATATAACAACTCAAAAACATAAATATCAAATAATATTGAAAAAGTTAAGTGGTATATAAAGCAGCTAGCAAAGTCATACAAAATCGTATGTTACATTGAAAATGTTCTAATCAAAATACAACAAAAGCACAAACATATGCAATAATCATCCCATATCAAAAACTCCATTTCTCCAATTATTAAACATTTCAATTCCCATATTATTCTTGAACTCATTCCACTTGTCAATTGGGGCAATTGTTCATATGTATTCCACTTCTTCTTCTTCTTCTTCTTTCTTCTTCTTCTGATCTTCTTCTTCATCATCATCACTTTCCTCAACTTCACTTTTTCTTCATCGTCCTCTAGAGATTCCTGAGGATCAATACTCATAAATTTGTGATGCAGAAGGAGATCCAAAATATTCGAATTTACATATTTGGGTTTTCTTTAATTGATTATACATTTATTATGTTTAGTTAGTTTTTTTATTACATTTAGTCTTGTCCTAAATCTTAGGGAACCAAATCTTGTTGGTTAAATCTTGACCTAAATCTTAGGGAACTAAGTCATGTTGGTTTAGAGTTTTTTTAGAGATCTTAGTTTCCTGAGAGTTTTGTCGATAGGGAACAAAGCATAAAACATTGTTCTGCAAACTGAGACTATAACCCTTATTTATAGAAACCTAATTTTTCTTATTTTTTAATTTGGCCCCTCAACAAATCAGTTCAGCAAATTGGGACTAAGTCAATAAAGGATGGTGCATTCGAGGGATCGCCGAACAAGGAGCAACGACGTGGAGTCAAGGGAAGTAGATTTCAAGGTATACGCGAAGGATGACATCGAGATGAGCCGTGGGCTCGTATGTATCTGAGGGATGAGAGCTAAAGGAAGATGGCTTTAAATGGCGACTTCGGAGAGGATGAGAGTGAGTGTGTAAAAGGTGTAGTCGACTAGTAAAGACACCAGTCCACTGATTTATTAGAAATCCAACCGTTGGTTGGGCACCAGTCGACTGATCCTGGTGGTAGTTGATGTAGAATCGGGTTGGTCCGGCTAGAGGGGGGTGAATAGACGGTAAAAAAAAATAAAATAAGAGGGCACTCGTCTTTAATAAAAACTTGGTTGCAACTTGGTCGTTGCTTCCAAGACGGTTAACGCTCAACCAGAAAATCTCCTTGTGGCGGAGAAGCCTTACAACTGAAGCACACTTAGACTTAAAGAAATTACAGAAAGAATGACTTGAATGAATGATCTTACCTCTAAATCTCTAAGCCTATTTATAGTACAGGATGGATAAACTTTAATTAAAAATAAATAACTATTTATCCTTTTCCAACGTTTATCTTTCGCAGCTTGACTTTTGAAGGTTGCTTCTTTTGACCGTTGCTGATTAATTGATAGCTGAACGTTGCCATCCACTTCCGTTTGAATCGGCTAAGCTTCCGATTAAATCAACTGTAGCCATTCAAAGCCATGCACTTCCGTTTGAATCCGATTGCTTGCCTCCACTTGTAAGAAGCACAAATAAAAAAGCTTTAATTAAAAGAACGTTCAAAGCTTTAATAAAACGAAATCAAAAGAACGTTAAATTGAAACTTTAATTAAAATAATAAAGATTCAATTTTCAAATAATTGAAACGTTCAAAGCTTTAATTAAAATAATTAAAGTTTTAATATAATTAAAACTTTATTATTTTAATAGCAAGTTAAATGTTGACTTGATAAAAGTCAACTTAGTTGACTTTTTGTCAAACCGTCGATTGGGTGATTTCCGGCCAACCGGAGTTAGGTTCACCCGAACCCGACTCTGGCCTTTTGCCCCTCGAACGTGCTTCCGCCAGGCTTCTCGTCTCTCGGACGTCGCGCACGTTCTTCTCGTTCCACCGGCGTACTCTTCCGCAGCTTCCGCGTCCCTCGGATTGCACCGAGCCCGTCGGCTCGCTTTCCCGCGCAATCCTTCTCGTCCGCCACGTCTTACGCTCGACTTCCTCCGTACCTAAGCTCCTGCACACTTAGCAGAGGGATTAAAACCAACAGGACCTAACCTAACTTGGTTGATCACATCAAAACCAACCGGGGCACCAACAATCTCCCCCTTTTTGATGTGCATCAATCCAAGTTCAATTAGGGTTAAACCAAAAAAATAAGTAATTTAGTAAAACTAAATTAAGCAGTTAAGCATGGGAAAAAATATTGAAATCAATAACCACAACCTCCCCCTAAACTTAAGCTACTCTCCCCCTTTGATCACAGCAAAAATGGGGCACAAAAATTAGGGAAAGGAAAAATATATGATTAGATCTCAAGTTTAATTTACTATGTGGAGATCTAAAAAAAATCGATTCTTGCAGAAAAAAAGTTTACTTTTCAAATGAAAAATAATAGAAATTCAAAATTTAAAAAAATTTCCAAAATTTCACAGTAAACAAATAAGATACTCTTGTATCAAGTAAAAATAGAAATTGAATATTGTAAGAAAGTCTAGGTGAAATTTTTTTTCAAAAGAACCTTAATCATAAAATGTGTTAATCTATTTCTAATTTTGCAAGAAAAATTATGCAGTAATAGAAAACTAATTCAAAATTGATTTTGGTATCTAAAATAGATTTCTATCGACAGGATTAACTAAAAATTTGGATGGAATGTAATTCTTTGGCACCTTTTTAAATTGGCCTTTATGGTTTTTAAAATACCAATTCAACTTTTCAGGATAACTATTTTTCTTGTGTCGCAAACAGACAATATCACATTCTAATTTCTCAACTAAATTTTTCAGATCAATATTTTCATTTTTTAATTTAGAATTTTCTTTTTCTAATCTGCAATTAGATTTGAGCAAGGCTTTAACACCAGCATACAATTGATCATGAGGAAGAAAACAAACCTCACTTACCGGATCGCTTTCGAAAAGCGAGGTTCCTTCTTCGTTGTCGCTTTCTGATGTCGCTCCCCCTTCAACACTGCTCCCCTCTTGATGACTTGCCATCAGCGCAAGTCCCGCGTACTCTTGAACTTCTGATTCGTCCGACGAGGTCTCGTCCCAGGTGGCCTTCAATGCCTTCTTTTTCTTTGGCTGGTTTTTGATTTTGGGACACTGATCTTTTAGGTGTCCCTCCTCGTTGCAGTTGTAGCATCGGACAGTTCATTTCTTCGGAGACCGCCTTTTCTTCTGCATTCTCGAAAAGTTATTAGCTTTAAAAAAACTTTTAAACGAACTTACTATTTGCGTTGTCTCGTCGTCCGTCGAGGATTCTGACTCCTTCTCCGTTCTACTTGTGTTTAGGGCCAGATTCTTCGTCTTTCTAGATCCTGCCCACCGAGATTCGTGTAATTCGAAAATGGAAAACATTTCATCTAATGTACTTACCTCTAAATCTTTGGAGATGTAATAAGCGTCGACGATTGAGCTCCACTCCTGGGTCCTTGGGAAGGCGTTGAGGGCGTATCGAATGGAGTCTCGATTACTTACCGATTCGCCGAGTTGGGTGAGTCCGAAGATTAGCTCCTTTATTTTGGCATGAAGTTCAGCCACCGTTTCTCCTTCCTTCATTTGCAGGTTTATCAGCTGGTTCTGGAGGAGATCCTTTCTTGCTGATTTGGCTTCAGAGGTACCCTCATGAAGTTCTAGGAACTTCTCCCATAATTCTTTTGTGGAGTGGTAGTTGCCGATCCGGTTTACCTCTTGAGTAGGCAAGACTGTTAGGAGGTGGAACTCGGCCTTACCATTGGCAACAGATTCCGACTGCTCCTTATTCCACAAGCTTTCTTCTTTTTCATCCCCGTTCGCATCTTTAGGAACTGCAAAACCATATTTTATTGATAAAAGAATATCAAAATCTGTACGAAAAAATACCTCCATTTTTTTCTTCCAGACGGTGAAATCCCCTTCGAATTTAGGTGGATGAATGTGCGCGCCGGCCATCGTCTTGTTGCTTTCTCAGGCGATTAGTCCTTCAAAAGCGAACCCGCTCTGATACCACTTGTAGAATCGGGTTGGTCCGGCTAGAGGGGGGTGAATAGACGGTAAAAAAAAAAATAAAATAAGAGGGCACTCGTCTTTAATAAAAACTTGGTTGCAACTTGGTCGTTGCTTCCAAGACGGTTAACGCTCAACCAGAAAATCTCCTTGTGGCGGAGAAGCCTTACAACTGAAGCACACTTAGACTTAAAGAAATTACAGAAAGAATGACTAGAATGAATGATCTTACCTCTAAATCTCTAAGCCTATTTATAGTACAGGATGGATAAACTTTAATTAAAAATAAATAACTATTTATCCTTTTCCAACGTTTATCTTTCGCAGCTTGACTTTTGAACGTTGCTTCTTTTGACCGTTGCTGATTAATTGATAGCTGAACGTTGCCATCCACTTCCGTTTGAATCGGCTAAGCTTCCGATTAAATCAACTGTAGCCATTCAAAGCCATGCACTTCCGTTTGAATCCGATTGCTTGCCTCCACTTGTAAGAAGCACAAATAAAAAAGCTTTAATTAAAAGAACGTTCAAAGCTTTAATAAAACGAAATCAAAAGAACGTTAAATTGAAACTTTAATTAAAATAATAAAGTTTCAATTTTCAAATAATTGAAACGTTCAAAGCTTTAATTAAAATAATTAAAGTTTTAATATAATTAAAACTTTATTATTTTAATAGCAAGTTAAATGTTGACTTGATAAAAGTCAACTTAGTTGACTTTTTGTCAAACCGTCGATTGGGTGATTTCCGGCCAACCGGAGTTAGGTTCACCCGAACCCGACTCTGGCCTTTTGCCCCTCGAATGTGCTTCCGCCAGGCTTCTCGTCTCTCGGACGTCGCGCACGTCCTTCTCGTTCCACCGGCGTACTCTTTCACAGCTTCCGCGTTCCTCGGATTGCACCGAGCCCGTCGGCTCGCTTTCCCGCGCAATCCTTCTCGTCCGCCACGTCTTACGCTCGACTTCCTCCATACCTAGGCTCCTGCACACTTAGCAGAGGGATTAAAACCAACAGGACCTAACCTAACTTGGTTGATCACATCAAAACCAACCGGGGCACCAACAGTTGACTAGTGTCGGGGCTGAGCTGTTTAGTTAGTAGATCTCTCCTCTATTTAAAGAGGACTTTGAGACATGAGAAGAGTTAGCTGTGTTCATTGTAAAAATTTCTTCTTGCTCAAGCTCCCAGAAGCTCATCTTTTCCTCATAACCTTAACTTTCAACTTGTAAAGAGGAAAATAACATTGTGAGTGGTTGTTCTCCACCGAGAAGGAGAAAATTTTAGCCGGAGATTGCCGGGAATTGATCCACCAAAGGATCAAGGGTTCATCCACCTCAAGGACACGTCGTAGAGTAGGAGCAAGCAATCTCCGAATCACGTAAAGGTTTAGTGTTAGCATTGATTTCATTATTTCTCTCATGTACGCTATGCGTACTAACTTTGTAGGAAGAAATATAAATTGAGGGAATCGAGCTATTCACCCCCCTCTAGGCGGCATCCAATTCTCAACAAGTGGTATCAGACCGCAAGATTGCCCTTCAACGGACTAATCGTCGAGAAGAGCAAATTCTCATCAAAATAGTTGGCTCGCACATCCAAACACCAAAATTTGATGGAGAATTCTCTTGGTAGAAGAAGAGGATGGAGGTATTCTTCGATACCGATTTCGATATTATGTTAATAATGGAAAATGGTTTTAAAGTGCCTAGGGATTAAGCGAACAAGTCACTCGAAAAGATTAGATGAAACAAGAAGCAAAGGGATGATTTTTTAGCAGATTTAAAAATCTTGCACCATCTACTAAGTGTGCTTCCCCAACAAGAGATAACAAGGATTGGGAGCTATATAAGTGCCAATGATTTTTGGGATAAGCTAGTAGAGCTTCATGAGGGCACATCAGAAGCAAAGTTGGCAATAAGAGACCTTCTTTGATCTCAACTCAACAACATCAAGCTTGATAAAGGAGAAAAGGTATCTAGCCTACATTCTAAAATTAAGGAGATTTTAAATGTACTAACAAGTGTAGATGAGTAACTCTCCAACCGAGACATATTGATGAAAGCCATCAATGCCTTCCTAAGAACCATAAATTGGAGCTCAATGGTGGACTCATATTACATATCCAAAGATCTAGAGAAAAGTTCTCTAGATGAATTTTTCTCAACCATGGAGCTCTAACTCGGATTGGAGGAGCGAATGAAGAAGTTTACAAACCAAGAGGAGTGATCATTGTGGCAAACAATGGAAAAGGCAAAAAGAAGAAGGTCTCATCATCTGATTTGGAAGAATCATGTGCATCCATGGATAGTGATGAGGAGACATACATGGTAAGAAAAATGAGAAAAACTTTTAAATATATTTCAACTAACAAATCTCATGGTAGGAAAAGTTCAAGAAGCAATAGTTGGACAAGAAAGATTATAAGCTACACTTGTCAAGGAGAATGACATATGAGAGATGAATGTCCTCTTTTAAAGAAAAAGGAAGGGAAGAAGAAAGAAGAAAAGAAGAAAACAAAATAAAAGGGGAAGAAGGTCCAAAGCTTAAAGACAACATGGGATGAGTCATCATCATTGGAAGAGGAGGAACACCATGTGTCCCATTTTGCCTTAATGGGAATTGAAGACATTACCTCAATATCATGCGAAATTGAAGATGGGAGTTCAAGTGAAGATGAAGGGAGCTCAAGTGAAGGGGGAGGTCAATTTTCAGATTCGGACATCTCGGTAAGTGAGATATACAATCTACCCACTAACACGTTAGTTAAAATTATTTCTAGCACTATTGATGTTTTATTTAAGGCTAGAAAAAAATAAAATATTTGAAAAATAAAATTTGCATGCTAAATGAAAAATTAGACACCATGACAATTAGGGATGGTATGCATGTTTCCTCTTCTCCTAATCTAAATGATGTTGGAGCAATCGGCCCTAGGATGGTCCGGAGTGACCATGGGTTTTGATGTTTGGGCAAAGGTTTAAGTTAGGTTTACCCTGTGTATTTGATATGTGTATGTTGAGTGTACAGGATTGTACAGGTACACATATGGACTTGACTGGACGGCCTCAGTACGGTGAAGGATGGCATGGAGGCCAGCTGGAGGTTGGTGTGCGCATCTGAGGGACCATGGAGTGCAGGTACGATGAGCTGATGGGCGCGGACTTCGAGGCGTACGTGAAGGGTGGCATGGAGGCAAGCTGGAGGCTTGCGTGCGCATCCGAGGGACGAAGGCCGAAGATGAAGAGGGCACGAAGGCAATAGTCGAGGCTGCGGAGGAGGAGTCAGTCGAGTCGTGAGGGTACGAGTGCTATGTGAATGTACTCGGGAAGTCCTAGGGGTCGAGTGCTGAGTGGAATGTACTCGGGGATGCAAAACCCTAGGCTGGTAGGCAGGGCAGTCGACTGGCCCGAAGGCAGTCGACTGCTAGAACACACAGAGAATCGGGTCGACCCAAGGAGGGTCGACCAGTCGACTGCCAGTCGACTGGAATTGGTTCCAGTCGACTGACTCCAGTCGACTGGTCCTGTACCAGTCGACTGGTGAAGTCTGGAAACAGCTAAGAATTCGAACGTTGGGGTGTAACGGTCGGATTTTAGTGGTACCAGTCGACTGGCCCTGGGGCAGTCGACTGGTGGCGTGGTTTTTAGCCCGAGTCCTATTTAAAGGGACTCGTTTTGGGGCTAGGTTTCTTGGCGAATCTTGCTTGGAAAAAGCTTGATAGTAGCCTTGTGTGCTCAGGTGTTTGTAGAGGATTGTGGAGAGGTTTCTCCACCCACAAGGAGCTACACGAGATAGCCGCAGAGCGTCCGGGGAGCGATCCGCCGAAGGATCAAGGGATCGTCCACCTCACGGACTGTCGTGGAGTAGGAGCTTCATCTCCGAACCACGTAAATCTTCTTGTTAGCATTGTTTATTGTTTTATTATTGTTTCCGCTGTGCAACTAACAACGTAGGTACAAGAAGATTAGACGATTTGCTATTCACCCCCCTCTAGCTAGGGCAAAGATCCCAACAAGTGGTATCAGAGCAAGGACCGCTCTTGATCGGACTAACCGCCGAGGGAGCACACGCTAGAGGAGAAGAGGAGATGGAAGATAAGTTGGGGGACAACATCTACACTCCGCCGCCATACGACAATGAAGACTTTGATTATTGGCGGGCAAGAATGGAAGATTGGCTTAGCATGGAGTGGAGTGTAGGATGATGATAGAAGAGCCCTTTGAGGTTCCAAAGGACAAGCACGGAAAGAATCTTCGTCCTCGATATTGGAATCAAGAACAACAAAATGAGTCCAAGGCAAATGAAAAGGTAATTGCAATTTTAGTGAATATGTTGCCTAAAAATATTTTGAGTTGTGTAGGTGAATACCAAAATGCCTATGAGTTGTGGACCAAGTTGATAGAATATCATAATAATCCTACACAAGCTCAAGTAGTGGAAGAACCCGAGGAAGTGAGCTCAATAGCTCAAGAAGAGGAAAATGAAGAAAAGGAAAAAGAAATGGGATTGTTACTATCCAAGGAGGAAGAGGTGTCCACATCCTCAAGTGAGGTAGAGGAATTGAGTGAGAGATCATCAACCTCATCAAGAGAAGAAGAGGAGGTATCAAGCTCAAGAATTGAGGGGGAGGAGAGACCCTCTTCAATTCCGGATCAAGAGGAAGCTTCCACCTCTCCCAAGGTTGAAGAAGTAGTCAACCTAGCCTCCACCTCCACCAAAGCAAGCAACAAAGATCACATCATATGCTTCGGTTGCAACAAGAAGGGCACTACAAGGACAAGTGCCCAATAGGTAAAAAGGAGGTAAAAATCTAAACCTAATTTAAGTTCCTTTATATCTAACAAGGATTGTAGGAATGGAGGAGTCCAAGAAAGGAGGAAGAGAATTAGATGCTTTACATGTGGAGAGATGGGGCACTTTCACACCAAGTGTCCTAGAAAAGGTGAGCTAAAGAAGATGGAGCATCTTAGGAGATGGGAGAGAGAAGAAAGAAAGAAGAAACAAAAATCACATCAAGGGAGAACTTCAAGGGTAAGGGAGGTAATTCCTAACCCTAGGGTAAAATGCAATTCAATTTCAAGTTCTTCCTTACATTTTAGAAATAATGAAAACTGCCCATCCATGCATGATAGAATTAATGAGAAATGTTTAATGGTGCATAATTTTGGATTTAAGTATGATGATAGGAATAGGGATAACAAGGTAGATCATAATTCTAGAAAGAGCATGCATCATGATAGACCTACGACTTATGCACCTAAGGATCAAGGGATTAACCCTAAGAAGGGGAGACACATGCCTAGAAAGAATGGTAGGTCTAGAAATGTCCAAGGTGGACACGTGGACACTAAGGTCAAGAAATTAGAAAAGAAAAATCAAGCCTTGAGGGCAAGGCTTGATACATTAGAAAAGACCCTAGAAAGATTCAAGGTTGGATCTAAGGGCCTAGACCTAGTATTGAGTAGCCTAAAACCTAACTATGATAGATCGGGTTTGGGCTACCAAGCTAAGACCTCCAAGGCCAACAAAGAGAAATGTGCTGGCAAAGCACATAAATATGGCAAGGAGGGTAAGTCCAAAGATGGCAAGGGGGTGTCATCCAAAGGGAAAGAAAAGGGCTTAACCAAGGACAAGGTGTCCAAGGTTAAAGAGGTCAATTTTGTAGGCCAAGAGTCACCGGTGGCACACCGGTGTGGCCTAGTGTGGATTGAGTCACCTAGGGAGGTGGCTAGGGCTAAGAGCTCAAGGGGGAGCTCTAGGAGCCTTTGGGGTCCATGGTAGATGGATCTCAAAAGGTTCTCCTTAGGAAATTAGGTGAAATGTGCCAAAAAGGATTGGAAGACTTGGTAAGTCTTAATCCTAGATTTGACACATCAAAAGGTGAATTTAGGGAGAAAATGTGAAAATAGGGCTATAATTGACAAAATTAAGGTTTAATGGTGGAATACCATGTAACTCAATAATAAAAATGAGTTATGATCAAGGAGAAGAGAATGCATTGAAGAGAAGTGAGAATTAAACTTCTAGGATGAGATTATTTGATACACTTTGGAAGAAGTAGAGTTTGTCCCAATCTTGGGATCCAGAGTACATTTATTTGGAAACGTATTTTTCCCAAGTAGATATTGGTTTCACAAATCTCCCCACAAAATTTCAGATTTTTGGAGATTTGTAAAATTTTTAGGACATTTCTGAATTTCGGCCTGAAACCTGAAAATCAGGTACCAGTCGACTGGTAATGACCAGTCGACTGGTGGCAGGCGACTAGCAGTAGACTGGGAGGTCGACCAGGATCTCTGTACGCAGAAAAATTGAAGGGCAGTNGATATTGGCTTCACAAATCTCCCCACAAAATTTCAGATTTTTTGGAGATTTGTAAAATTTTTAGGACATTTCTGAATTTCGGCCTGAAAACCTGAAAATCAGGTACCAGTCGACTGGTAAGTGACCAGTCGACTGGTGGCAGGCGACTAGCAGTAGACTGGGAGGTCGACCAGGATCTCTGTATGCAAAAATTGAAGGGGCAGTCGACTGGGAATACCCCAGTCGACTGGAGACAGTCGACTGGGACCATCCAGTCGACTGGTCTCAGGCCAGAAACTCTCTGTTTAGCAGGCAGTCAACTGCCCATTTTGGGCAGTCAACTGATCAATGAGAGTAAGCATGAAAAAGGGCATTTTTGATCATAAAATTCCAGGATTGATCATTGGATATGATTTAGGATTAGAATTCTCGGTTATAATTTATAATCCTTAGAAGAAGTGTTATCTCATGACTTTATATGGATTGAAAACCAAGGAAATTGATAAGTCTCCCTAGGAATCTAAGGTCAAAAAGGGAGTTTGAGGACAATTCCATGTGTCAAATTAAGATGGGTAGATGTGACAAACACATGGAATTAGAAAGGAAGTTGGAAATTGATACTTAATGAAAAATCCTTAAGAAGCTTAGAATTGTACCAAATGTCAAGCACACTTGATATTTCCATGATATCATATTTTTTCTAGGATAAGGGTATATCCTAGCAAGTGTGCTTGCAAACCTTAGAGTTTTTTTGTGGTTTGAGAGAGTGGTTTGAGTTCGTTTTGGCACTAAGGGAAGGGTGCTTGGGAGCAAGCCTTAATAGTGTCCAAAAGGGGGAAGAACTCGGATGTTGGGTGGGGATAACTCAACATGGTGTTAGGAGGTTTAAGTTGGGTAGAACTTAACCCTTTGAAAATGAAAATTAGGAGAAGGCATGGGTTAAGGGGGAGGTTGTCTCCTATTTGCCTTAATTTTCATAAGAAAATTTTTGGGTTTTGTACCAAACTTGGGAATGGGAATAGATACATGGTGAAATGTATTTTTTCCAAGTAGGTATGGGTACCACAATGTTCTCCACGAAATTTGGGAATTTTTGGAGATTTGTGGAATCTCTGGCGCGTTTCTGAAATTCGGCCAGAAAACTGATTATCAGAGTATGAGTCGACTGCCCTGGGGGCAGTCCACTGGTCAGGGCTGAGTTTTGTATCAGCAGCTGGTTTGGGGTCCAATTGATAAGAAACATGTGTATGGGAGGTCTAGTACACTATGTTTATGATTATTGGGGATTAAAAGAATTGATAATTGGGATATTATTGGGGTTCTTTTGATGTATGGCAAAGGGGGAGAGATGTTGGGTTTAAGTGGGAAACCAAACATACCTTTGCTAGAAACCCTAGTTTTAGGGGGAGTTGAGATTAAGGGGGAGCATGGTTGCTTCATTCGTGCCGTAAGGGGAACCTTGGAGAGGAGGTTCTTAAAAAGCCTTTGTAAGTCCAGTATAAGGGGGAGCTTGGGAGAAGCTTTAAAAAGCCCGGTTTGTTAATCCTAACTTGGGAAGTTAGGTGTGGAAAATTCCTAACTCGGAGGGTTAGGTGTAGGATACCTTGGGTTAGGATCCATACTTGCATTGCATATACATTTATTTAGCATGGTTTTTGCTATTGACTACTATCTTGCTTTCCCTAACTTAAAACGGATTGCCAAACATCAAAAAGGGGGAGATTGTTGGAGCAATCGGCCCTAAGATGGTCCGGTGTGACCATAGGGTTTTGATGTTTGTGCAAAGGGTTTAAGTTAGGCTTACCCTTGTATTTGATATGCGTATATGGAGTGTGCAGGTTGTACAGGTTACGCATATGGACCTGACTGGACGGCCTCAGTACGGTAAAGGATGGCATGGAGACAAGCTGGAGGCTTGTGTGCGCATCTGAGGGACCTTGGAGTGCAGGGACGATGAGCTGATGGGCGCGGACTTCGAGGCGTACGTGAAGGGTGGCATGGATGCAAGCTGGAGGCTTGCGTGCGCATCCGAGGGACGAGGGCCGAAGACGAAGAGGGCGCGAAGGCAACAGTCGAGACTGCGGAGGAGGAGTCAGTCGAGTCATAAGGGTACGAGTGCTGTGTGAATGTACTCGGGAAGTCCTAGGGGTCAAGTGTTGAGTGAAATGTACTCAGGGAGGCTAAACCCTAGGCTGGTAGGCAGGGCAGTCAACTGGCCCGAAGTCAGTCGACTGCTAGAACACACAGAGAATCGGGTCGACCCAAGGAGGGTCGACCAGTCGACTGCCAGTCGACTGGAATTGGTTCCAGTCGACTGACTCCAGTCGACTGGTCCTGTACCAGTTGACTGGTGAAGTCTGGAAACAGCTAAGAATTCGAACGTTGGGGGTGTAACGGTCGGATTTTAGTGGTACCAGTCGACTGGCCCTGGGGCAGTCGACTGGTGGCGTGGTTTTTAGCCCGAGTCCTATTTAAAGGGACTCGTTTTGGGGCTAGGTTTCTCGGCGAATCTTGCTTGGAAAAAGCTTGATAGTAGCCTTGTGTGCTCAGGTGTTTGTAGAGGATTGTGGAGAGGTTTCTCCACCCACAAGGAGCTACACGAGATAGCCGGAGAGCGTCCGGGGAGCGATCCGCCGAAGGATCAAGGGATCGTCCACCTCACGGACTGTCGTGGAGTAGGAGCTTCATCTCCGAACCACGTAAATCTTCTTGTTAGCATTGTTTATTGTTTTATTATTGTTTCCGCTATGCAACTAACAACGTAGGTACAAGAAGATTAGACGATTTGCTATTCACCCCCCCTCTAGCTAGGGCAAAGATCCCAACATTTAGGACTTAGGTTATGGTGCATTACTTACGAACCTTGCATATCATGTTGATATAGGTGGATTAGATAGTGGATGCTGTTTTGACCAGTGTTATGCATCATCGTGCATTGTGCATCACTGTTGATCAGGGGCCCCTTTTGGGTGAGCTAGGTCGGCAGTCATACTGACCTACCCATACGGCCACTCATGGGTTAGTGGTTGACGGAGTATTGGGTAGTGTGCTCTGTGCTGCTCCGCTCATGCACTCATGGGTTAGTCAATCGGAGCATGGTAGCAGGCAGATGTCCCTCCTTGAGTTGTCCAAATACCAGGAGATGAGAGGGAGAGGTCTCTCCCCCATTATATATATGGGGTAGGAGTAACACTCAGACAGAGATGTCCTCCACAGATGGCCTTAGGCTGATAGAGACATCGCTAGGATAGGCCTTGGAGTAGGGGTGTTACATCGGCAGCATTCCGTCTACTCTATCGCTCAGGAGTAGTGATGGCAGAGTATGGACGACAGTTACAGCCCTACGTCGGAGGGTGGCCTCCGCTCAGCTTCCTCCCGTACATAGGTGACGATGTCTGACCGACGGCAGGGGTGACCATGTCATTGCACTTTGTGTGTTCGTTTATTTTGCCCTTACTTGTGCTTGTTTATACTTGATATTGTATATGATTGACATGCATTTACAGGAGACCCTTATGTCTGGTCTTGGCGACTCTGCTACTTTGGTATGGTAGTTCTTATTTTGCTCTTGCAGTTGTTCTTATTCCTACCTATGCACGTGTTATTTCGGTAGTCTATTACCCTGTTGCTATCTTAGAATATCTTGTATATATATGATGAGATATTCGCTAAGTTCTATGACTCATACCGTTAGCTCCTTGTTTTTTTTATTTCAGGATGATTGACTGGAGCGTGCCCGACAGCTTGTCCCAGTTCGCGTACTTGTCGAGATGTCTTCGAGATTTATCGTTTAGTTTGTTGGTAGTATTTTCTATTGTTTTCTTCCGCTGTTGCTTTTGTGTTGACTTAGTCATACTATACGGCAGTATAGTTGTACTTTTGTGAAATCTTTATGCTTTGTGTTTTGTTGTAAGTCGGACCGGTCCGCAGTTAGGTATGGTTTATTCGGTTTTATGCTATGTTCTGTCTTAATTTGAGGCCTGAGGCCCAATTAAACTGCGTGGTTGTGATTTTATGTGATGTATGTATGTGTAATTGTCCGCCGGACAGGGGAGATGCTGTCCGATCTTCTATTGGATCAGCGGCTCCTGAGGTCTCGGGGCGTGACAACAGCTTTCAACTTGGGCGCCTGTATCATCCTGGGCGCCTGAATGGAAGCCTATTCTGCCTTCTTCACGAAACTGCCATTTTGTTCTTTGAGCCAGGCGCCCCTATTGATGGGGGTGCCTGGCCTCTTAGGTTCCAGCCTAGTTTGCCTACTTTGTCTTCGGTTCTCGGTACCTGCAAGATACACAAATACAAAGCAAATATATACACAATATTAACCTTAAGAACTTGGTTCTGACTTCGGATTTCCACGAAACCCTAGGTCGAACCGACGTAAGTTCTCACCCCCGAGAACGCGCCTTTCAGCTACTCCATTCAGGAGACGGTTGCCACCCAGTCCTTCGGGTGGACTTTTGCTTAGCTTCTGATACTCTCAGATCTCGAGACGTCCGAACCCTGATCCGTCTCTACTTCTGTCCTTAGTCATCGCTCAACTAAGTTGCTCAACCCTCGGACCAAGACTTCGTACCCAAACCCTCGGTCCAGGACTTCGGTGCCCAACCCTCGGCCAGGTCTTCGTGCCTAATTCCTCGAACCAGGTCTTCGGTGCTTAACCCTCGGCCAGGTCTTCTTGCCTAGTCCTCGACCAGGACTTAGTGTCCACCTTCCGAGCAGGTCTTCGGTGCCCAGCCCTTTGCCAGAACTTAGTGTCCAATCCATGATCAGGACTTAGTGCCCAATTCTTCGAACCAGGACTTATTGCCTAGGTTTACTAGGGCTTTCTTTCAGTTTGGTTATTCCTCTCTTGACTCCCCTTTCCTTGTTTAATGTATCACTGACTTAAGTATATTGTCAAACATTAAAACACTTAGAGGAGGACATCACTGATGCAACTTGCACCAATAATCTCCCCCTTTTTGATGTTTGACAATATCTTAAGTTAGATTAGTTGAAAGAGCTAAACTTTAACTCTTGGGATCAAATGAAAAAATGATCTAAGCTTTGAAAATCCATTTTTGATCCTCTGGGGAAAAATAGGGAAAAAATTTTCTAACTTTCACTCTCCCCCCTTTTTGAAAAACATTTTGAGTTTTTTGATCCTTTGGTAAGAGAAAAAACTTTATTTCTAACTTAAGGCGCATCTCTCCTTCTTTGTCATACATAAAAAAAATCAAAAATACTTGTACCAATAATGGAAACATTTGGTTCTTTGTGAAAATACTTAGTATAAATTTTGAAAGCATAGTATAAAACTTAACTTGTACTCAAGAATATACTTTGAAAGATATTAAGCTAAAAATGCAAGCACTTTTTGAAAAAAAAAGGTTGAGCCTTTTTGAAAAGTATAAGTACTATTTTAAAAAAAATATTAGCATTTGTGAATAGCATAAGTAAAAAAATATTAGAATTTTTTAAAACATAAGTACTTTTTGAAATATATTATGCATTTTTGAAAAACCTAAGTACTTTTTGAAAAATATTATGCATCCTTGAAAAACATAAGTACTTTTTTGAAAAATATTATGCATCCTTGAAAAACATAAGTACTTTTTGAAAAATATTGTTTTGAAAACATAATATTTTATTTGACTTAGTTTCTTTTCCAGTCTGACACAATCCTAGGAAACCTTGTTGACTACAAAGATAATTTCCTAAGTGTCCTGGAATATCTCCAACTCCAGTAAACATTATTTAAAAAAAAACTGTTTTGAAAATGATAGAGATTGAAAAAATTAAGAAAACAGTACTTTGAAGAAAAATTATATTTTCAAACATGACTTAATAATGCAGCGCATGAAAGTATATTAAATAATTCTTTGTAATTTGGCTTCCCCCTTAACTTGACCCAGTCTAGAAACTTGTTGACCATAAGTACTCTTCCTCTAAGTCCTCAGGGTTTGGTTCAGACCACAAGAATTATTGAATAATTCACAACAAATAATTACAAAAAAAAACTTGTCAGAAAATCTTCATTTGATTTAGACTCCCCCTAAATTTGACACATCCTAAGAGTCCTTGTACACCATGAAGTGGATCTTCCTCTATGTCTTTTAGGGTTTATCAAAATCAAATGAACGATAATTTTCAGGTAGATAAATTTTGAACCACAATTTGGAAAGAAGATAATTTTTAAAGTATAAACTTTTTCGAAAACATATGTGATAGAAATTAAGGCGCAATTTTCGAAAAATATTTTTAAAGATAAAAAAAACTCCCCCTGCATCCAACACCGTTTGACTCTATCTAAGTGTCTTAAGGAACTTTAGTGTTGACCTAAGAGGCTTGTGTCTAATTGTGTGAGTCAAACAATTTTTGAAAAGATATACTTTTGAAAAATGTATAATATGTATACCAATCAGACAAGCATGAATTCCATAAAAACATTATTATGTTGAAGCACTATTTTGAAAATATATTTTTAGAAAAATATCCTAACAATTTTGAAAAATAATTTTTGAAAAATATTTTTCAATTTATTAGTCCTTAACATCTCACCCATTCTAGATATCTCAATACAGCAATCATGGTTGCCTTATGGGTACATTGTGAGATGCTTGAATTATTTTCTTTAATTTATTATTAAATCTAAGATTTAATTGAAACTTGTGTTAGATTCAAATCTAACACTAGTAAAGTGAATTTAATTTTCAGTAATTGACTTCCAGATCTTGGCGAGGTATAAGGCCTTCTTTGGCCGTAGCCTTATTAGATCATCAACTCTTTCTTTGACAAAGCCTTTTATAGAAAATTCATCATTGAGCTCCACCATTGAGCTCTCTAGATCCTTGGAAATGTAGTACGAGTTCACCATTGAGCTCCAATTTGATGTTCTTGGAATGCATTAATGACTTTCATCAAAATGTCTCGGTTGGATAATTGTTCCCCTACACTTGTTAATCCATTAAGTATTCCCTTAAATCTAGCATACAAATTTGATACCTTCTCCCTTTTGTCAAGCTTGATGTTATTGAGTTGAGATCGGAGAAGATCTCTCTTTGTCATTTTTGCCTCCGAAGTGCCCTCATGAAGCTCTATTAGCTTATTCCACAAGTCTTTTGGCACTTGAATAGCTCCCAATTCTTGTGACTTCTTATTGGGGAAGCACACTTAGTAGATGGTGCAAGGCCTTAGAATTTGCCAAGTAGTCGTCCCTTTGCTTCTTGCTCCATCTTATTTTCTCAAGCAATTTGTTGTCTTGATCCCTAGGCACTTCAAACCCATTTCCCATGATTAGCATTATATCGAATTGGTATTGAAAAATAACTCCATCCTTTTCTTCCACCATGAAAATTCTCCCTCAAACTTTGGCGGTTGGATGTGCGAGCTGGCCATTTTCGATGATTTGCTCTTCTCGGTGGTTAGTTCGTTGAAGGCGTCTTTGCGCTCTGATACCACTTGTTGGGATCGATGGCACAGCTAGAGGGGGGTGAATAGCTCATCACCCCAATTCGATTTCTCTCCCTACAATGTTAGCACACACACGGAAGCTTAAACTAATAATTGAATCAATGCTAACACATTACCGGTTATTGGTTCGGAGATTGCTTGCTCCTACTCCACGGCGTGTCCTTGAGGTGGACGAACCCTTGATCCTTCGGTGGATCATGCCCCAGCAATCTCCGGCTAAATCTTTCTCCTTCTCGGTGGAGAACAACCTGTCACAATCCTTCTTTCTCCTTACAAGATGGAGCTAGGGTTTGGACAGGAAGATTGAGAATTTGGAGCTTGAGCACTTGAGCACTTAAGAGAAGATCTTACAATGAAGAGTCCTTAAATCTTTTCACTAAGTATTACCAGCTTCTCCACTTAAATAGTGGAAGATGACTTTGCTCTCTCTCGCTCCTACAACAAACCAACCCCCACCTCCCCTCCCCCCGACTCTACGCGTCGCGCACTGCGCCCCCCACCGGGCTTCACTAGTCGGGCACTGATCCCCTCAGCCAACGACTAGAAGCGCGTCATCGACTGCCGGAGACACGAAAAGGTGACGAGTTTGTCTTTTAACCTAGTTTTCTATCTCGGGTTTCCAATCGTTCGGTGGATCGCAATTTGCGTGGGTCTGAGGTCGATTCTTGGAATCTAGGGCACGGGCGATTTCTTCTTCTTGACGATCTGAGCAGAGGAGCACAAGGGGGCTTGGGGGGATTGGATCTCACTGATCACAGAGTCAAGGAGTTGCCTCAGGTAAGGTTTTAGTATGGTGTGGTTTGGATGATTTCGGATGCTTGCTGGATTTGGATTTTTCGATCTCTAATCATCCTTTGATCTTGATGTTGGGTTCTTGATATCACCATACTGATCAGTCGTGATTTTCGATTGCCGTTATGAGCTTGGATTGCTTCTTGGATTTTCTTAGTTCAATCTGTTGAATTCTAATTTTGGAAATCAGTTGTGTTATGGTGAATTCGGATTCATTCTCTGTTCCAGAGTTTCTGATATTTGGATTATTGTGTGCCATGGTTTCTGATCCATGTAATGTTCTACCGATCGTGAGTTATGGTTTTGAATTTAGTTGGCTGGCAGTTACTGATCGATCTGGGTTTAGATTCCTGTCTTTCTGATCGTGAATTACAAAGAGTTGTAGTTGGTATGAGATTGTCCTTGGTGGATTTGGGTATACTGCCGTGAGCATTTGGTGTTGCGATTTGTGTGTTGATCTTGTTGCCGTGAGCTGTCTGTTTTGAGATTGTTTATGGTTGATTTCAATCGTGCAAAGGTTTTGACCTATTTTCCTTTTGGTATTCTCGACTCAGTTTGAGGCTTGGGTGCTTGCGGGTATTGTAGTTATGGTGATCAGGTTCTGTTTAGGTGTTTAGCTTAGACAGTAGTTTGATTACTATTATTGAATTGAACCTTACGGAAGTGGATATTTAATTAGGATTAATTAAATAGAATTGATCCTAATTAAATTAGAGGGTACTTTTGGATAAATTATCTTATGGGTTGGTGGCTAAATGATTTTGTATTTGATGCAGGACATTGATTGTCGCGGTTATCTGCGTTGCAGATATTCTTTTAGATGGGGGTTCTCGTCGCTCGGACTTCATTAGATCGAGACGGGTACCTCTTTTTATGCATAGTTAGACATAGTTAGCAGTAGGGATATCTGATATCTTTATCTCTGTGCTCTTGCTTCGGTAGTTGTATCCGTTAGTTTTACTGTTTACTATTTCTGTATGGATTGGTGATGCACAGTTTACCTGATACCTTACGCTAGGATTTAGGTATTGGTGCATACCGGTTATCTGGACTACTGCATATCATGTAGATGACAGCAGGGATAGATTGTAGATGATGCATGGGATAGTGACATGCATCATTATTGTACGTAGCATAGGGGACGACCTTTGACTCCCTGGAGGTTGAGATGGGTTGTCGTACTTGCTACTCGTGTAGGGGCATATGTAGGCGACCTTTGACTCCCCTAGTGGTTGAGATGAGCCGTCAGAGCTGCCACATGACCTGTCGTGCAGCCCCGTTGGCGGTCCCCGACGCTGCAGCAGGTCCCCTACCTATCCGATGATAGTGAGGGACGTTTAGAGCGTTACTCCACCCGATGGCGGGGTACGCTCATGGTCTCCGACCCTACCCATTCGGTCCCGCGTGTGCATTATAGACCGTCTGTTCATGCAGGGAAGACCAGGTCAGAGCTCTACCCACTCGGTCCCGCGTGTGCATTATAGACCGACTGGCGTCAGGGGTGACCCATGTTGCATCATGAGAATGATGTGCATTGATGCATATGATTGTGTTTGCTGCACTTGATTGTTGCACTTGGTTGACATGCATACTACCGGGTTTGGATCGACGCAGGTAGGTATGTACTTCCTTGTTTCTTATGGTTCAGCTCTGCATTCCCTTCTTACTGCATTTATGTTTATTGTTGTGGTAGATGGTGACTTACTACTAGTATTTCTTCCTGTGCATATCAGACTGTATTCGCTGAGTTCTTAGAACTCACCCCATTAGCTCTGTTTTTCTCTTTTCAGGATGATCGTCTGGATTGTCCAGCAGCCTGTCCCAGTTCATGTGTCTCCGAGACGATTTCCGCGGTTGATCTGTGTTTTGGTTGTGGTACATGTTGGTACCTTTTCTTTTATTCGTTTTGTTTCTTTTCACTTCCGCTGTCATATGTTGGGCTCTGTTGTGTCATCCATTTTACGGCAGTATAGTTGTACTTTTGTGTGCCATGGAGGCCCTCGATTCCGTTTTGATTTTGTCGTAAGTCGTACTGGTACACATCTTTGTCGTCGTTTTCGTTTTCGCTTTATACAGTCACTTGTTCCAGCCCTATAGGCTGCGGTACAAGCAGGCTGAAGTAGTCGTGGTGATTAGGTTTTTTGGATTGTCCGCCGGGACGAGGGAGTAGCTGTCCGGTCGGTATCGGACGAGCGACTCCTCGGGGCGTGACACCTTCTCCAAATCTTAAGCTCCCACTTAAATAGTGGAGAGAGCTGTTAAACAAACAACCCACCCCCGACATCAGTGGACTGCCCCCAGGGCTAGTCGACTGATCCCCAGCCAACGGCTCTATTTTAAAGCAGACCAGTTGACTGGTGCCTGAACCAGTCGACTGACCTTTCTGTGAGTTTCCACTCTGCGCTAGCAGTCGACTGCTTCCTCTGGCAGTCGACTGCCCAACTTACAAACTCACTCAAACCTTACTCCGAAGTCCATCCATCGCGTATGCCTTGAAGTCCACTTCCTTGGCTTACCCCTTAAAGTTCTCTTCCTTCGGCTCTCGTCCCTCGGATGCGCACACAAGCCCGCGGCTTGCCTCCATGCCATCCTTTGCGTATGCCTTTGAAGTCTACTTCCTCGGCTTGCCCTTGAAGTCCTCTTCCTTGGCTCTCGTCCTTCGGATGTTTCACTCCGTTATTCCATGTGTGATTCACAAAGTCATGTACGACTCAAGCACAAATATCAAATCAATATGAAAACCTAACTTAATCATATTGACATACACATCAAAACCCATGATCTACCCGATCAATCTTGGATCGATTACACCAACACTTTGTATATTTTCTCATATACCACTTTGTCTATTGGGAGATTGATTTGAATGAGAGCATTAGTGTTTTTCTTTTGCTTCTCCACTAAAATTTTCTTTTCAACATCACTTAAGGCATCGTTATCTTGAGATTCAATAAATTCTTTATCAACTATATTTCACAAGTAGAATGCTTTTAGTCAAACTTCAAATCTACGTTCAATAATCATAATCTTCTCAATTGAGAATATGTGAAAATGAAGTAACAATATTTCTAACTATTATTTTTCTTGAACCTCACCTAGCTCTAATAACAATTGAAGGGGATGAAGATATAATATTTGAGGATGGAAGAGGAATATAAAAATTTAGAGGAGGTATACCCGATACAAATTTAATCTTTTCTTTATTATTATTTTTTCATGCTACAATTTGTATAGCCCTGACAAAGGAAGTCAAAAGCAATCTGGTTTCTTTCCCTATTAAACATATCATTAATTTTTCTAGACAATTGTATGTACTAGATAATTTAATCAATCACTACACAATTCAATCAAATTTGGCTCGAGGATATCAAGACAATTTAGTTTAGACTTTCAACAATGCAATTTCATTTAAAGTTCCAATAATAGTTAGGACCTGTATGAGCTAAAGGGGAGAGGGTGAATAGTTTCGATCGTTCTAGGCTTTACTTGATGCTCGTTGTTGAATGTGTAGCGGAACTTCAATCAACTTGGATACCACATACATTACATCTTGATTTTACTTGATATCATTCCTTGAGGTAACAAATATAAGGATCCACTCCTCGAAAACTTTCTGGAGGCGAAAAGTCTCGTATAGACTTGTTCTTACAAGAACACAACCAAAAAAGCAAACACGATTACAAAAGAAATCGAAAATGTCTTTACAATGAAGAAATTTGCTTTATTTGCTCTTTTCTTGCTTTGGATTGTCTCTTGGTAGTAGAAAATGCTGCAACACTTTGTTCCTAAACTCTTAAGAACCAACGACCAAAATTCTCCTAGAAATCCCCTTTATATGGATGTTGTTTGAGCTGATTTCCGTCTAGCAATCAATTGGCTTTACTCATCAATCAATTGTTACGTCAGATTCAACCGTTTAAACTTGTAGAACGACTCTTTTTTGTTTGACCAATGTATTGGTAAGCCATAGGAATCAATTAGTAACTTCCAATTTAGTGCCTCAATATATTCCGAAGGCTTCTATTCTATCGAGAAACACTGTTAATCGATTAGCACAATCGATTGACCAGGGTGAATCGATTAGGCCAATTGATTCAGCAAACTTATGTTTCTCGCAAAACTTTTACCAATCGATTGTCTTAAGCCTAATTGATTGCTTCACTAAATTTCTGGCCTATTGTGCTCTCGAAAAAAACTATAAATCGATTGTTTTGGGTCAATCGATTATACCAATCAATTGTGCAAAACTTTTCTCTTGCTAATATTCCTGTTGGACTTTCGATCATCAAGTGTCCTGTCAACCTTTGTCTCACTTGGACTTTCCTCTTACCAATCATTCCATTAAGCTTTCAATCACCAAGTATTCGGTTAACTTTAATCTACTTGAACTTTCTTCTTATCAACCTTTTTATTAGATTTTCGGTCACCAAGTATCCGATTAACCTTTGATCCACTTAAACTTTCCTCTTGCCAATCTTTGCATTGGACTTTTAGTCACCAAGTGTCGAGTCTTCCTTGACTCACTTGGATTTTTCTCATCCATGCCAAGTGTCTGGTCCTCCGTGGCTCACTTAGATTTTTCTCTTACCAACTCAAGTATTTAGTCAATCTTGACGTATTTGACTTCTCTTTCATATATTATCAAATATCGAAACTCAAATTTGACTCAATTAAATTCAAATTTGGTCAACTTTGACCGATTTAAAGTCAATTACACCAACAATCAATGAGTGAGAGAGAGAAGGGGAAACAAAAGGAACGAGAGGAGTCAGCTTTACACTGGGGATCAAATAAAAGCACGAGCGACCCTAGTCGTAGCTTCAGGTTGAGTAAAGAGGTTGGCAACTATTTTTTTTAATTTTAATACGGATATTTAACTTTTCGAATTAATTAATTTTAGAGTTCAACGATCCGCACATTCAGCTCTCCGAATCACTCAAATCAAGGTTGGGAACTACTCGCATCAATTGGAAGAGGAGATGGATTTCTGCGATTAGAGATAAGGAAATACCAATTTTGTTTTCCAATTGAACTAATACACTGATAACACTAATTTTCAAAATAATAAAACTAAAGTTATTTATATAGTTTTTATATAAATAATAAAGTTAAGTTTTTATATAGTTAAGGAAAAGTTATGAAAATAGGTCTACCATAAGATAAATATATTTTCTCATAGAAATTTTAGTTTATCATCATTTACTATTACATTTATGATATTATTCTGCTACACATTCACATTTAACGAATGTTAGTAAACTTATTAGTATTTGTAATTTTATAAAGACTTATATCATTGAATAATGAAATCTCTATCAAAGTTTGAAGTCGGTCACTTTATAGGACCAAACAATTATGATGATTATGATATTGTCTCTTCTGCCTCTAGATTTTTTTTTTTAAATTAAGAAGAACAAAATTTTGATCTTGTTACTAGCCCATCAAAGTTTACAAAAGAACAATTTCACAAGTTCCCACCACAAGTTCCTTCAAATGCAAGAGATTTATTGATTTTTATTTTTATTTTCCTTTTCTCTCTTTGCCGAGATTGTTAAACCAAAGAAGTATGATGAATGGAAGAGCACCATGATTGCGAAGCAAGGACAGATCCAATCATATATTCTGCAATTCTTGTCTGGTGGAAGAAAGAGGAAGAATGTTAATATTATAATGGTGCTTAAAGTTATGCTTTATCTTACTGATTGTTTAATCCAGGGCATATCTAAAGATAATGAAGACAACCTCCTCTGGAAAAGATAATCTAACAGTTGCATTCATTGTGATACTTTATCAGAAGACTAGACAATACAAATGATATAACAATTGACTTCCAACTTGGCTGAAGCTGACCTTTTCTTTGTTTAGGATTAGGGTTGGCCATAAATCAATTGCGGCTAATGATCATCTATGTGGAGCTCAATCAGCTTCATGACCCCAAACCTAATTGACTTGGTACTTACGAACACCACTTTTGCCATTTCCATTATTCTTGAAGGTCTGTTGGTTGCAATTGAAGTCTATTTCTGCAGAAAGAATATGAAGCCTCCCTTGCGGTTTTAATATTAATGAGCCTTCGTCTTCTTGCATTTGATGCAGGAAGGTTGATCACTTGGTATTTATGAAGGGCCAAATAAAATTGCAAAGTTGGTTAAAAGGACTGGACCTGGAGACGGCGCCTGCAGGGGCTTCCTGCCAAAACACTCGTTCTCTCATCCCTGTTTTCCTATCTCTACTACTTCTTTAACTTCTGCAGATCGTTGCACGAGGACAAGATGATCTTCTTTGCAGTTCCGTGGTCGAATCAGAATACCAAAGCAAATGACTATGAAAATTGTTGAATTCCTGCTTGTTTGTCTCTCTGTGCCTGAGGAACCGGTTGCTATTTTCCAAGAACTCATCTGTCATGGTGGTGAATTTCTTTCCTGATTTTAAGCTACAAGTTGTGTCTTTTTTGGGGAGTCGTTCTCACCTGTCTTTCTGTTAAAAGTTTCATATGGTGCAGGAAGGAGGAGAGATTTGGATGGAAAATTACAGAGTTGGTGAAGCTGAACCTTTAACCAGGGCTCTTCCTGATGGAGCTCAGAGCGCCATAACTCCAGCTTCAGTTAAATTCTTGTACTGCTCCTGAACTCTTCAGCCTTCACATGCCAGTTTTGCATATCATCTTTAACTTCATATATTCGCCTCTTTCTTCTATTTAGATTCTATTTCCTTTTCTCCAGAGCTATAAATGGAAGGTGATACTGAAATTTCTTTTGCTCTGTCCCTGTCCTAAAATGTTCGATTTCCAATTCAGTGATCAGGAAGCAGCTGCTTGCTTTGGGGAATTGGAGGAGGATCTGGTTCAGGAAGTAGAATACATGAGAGAAACTGAAGACAGAAAGTGTAAACCTTCCTCTCTGTCATTCTTTATTTGATCACTCTTCCAACTTCAAGGGGATCGACTACAAATAATTTGGTTTCGAACCCCACAAAGATAGTAGTTTTTGCCATTTTTGGCTATCATGTATTCATGTTCCCCTTCTCAGTTTGTTGAACTTTTGCACCAAATTCTCAACAGTTCGTACAAAAAGGAATTAGTTCCTTACCAAGTAGTGACACCTGCTACTTCATTTCTTTCTGACCTTTTTCACTTAAAGTCCTATTCATCTTCCTGTTGCTGCTGCAGGTTTGTTCTGGAGAAGACCCCCAACCCTAGAGATCTTCCCTTCGTGGCCAATGAGAGTAAGGTCCTGCTTCTATTGGGTTGTGTTTTGGTAAAGAAGTAGGTAAAAGATAAACAAATGAGCAAAAGGGAGAGGGGATGGTTTCCTGCTCCAATACTTAGTGCTGCTTTAATTGTAGCAGGGGAGTTTACAGTCAGCAAGAAGCACTGATTATGGCTCAGCTCAAAACACAGAGTCTCATCTAGAAATGGAATCTGCAATCTTTAGGGAGGACTTGCTCAGATCGTTCGGCTGACCACCACCTCTCAAACCTAGAAGACAAGGTAATGTCTGTTTGCTTCAATCGCATCCTGCAGTTTTTATTTGAGCAACTGTAAGAAGAAGAAAAGAAAGAAGAGAAATGAGTGCCGCATGTTTCAGGGGAAAATGACTGATTCTTCTGCAAGAAAAGATGGACGAGTTCTTGATGCCAAGGTTTGCTCTCTTTCTAAGTTATCATCTTAAACATCTACACCGTAATATATAGCAATGGTTTTAACAAGTTTAGATTCCTCTGGATATAGACGCTGAGGCGTTTGGCTCAGAACAGGGAGGCAGCAAAGAAGAGCCGGCTGAGGAAGAAGGAAAAACTTTGAACTCGCACACGTTTTCGCTCGATTAATTGTAGATGTTAACATTCAGCTGATGCAGTCGTTATCGATTGCAGGCGTATGTGCAGCAACTGGAGTTCAGCAGAATTAAGCTTCAGCAGATAGAGCAAGAACTCGAGACAGCAAGATCGCAGGTTTTAATTCAATTATAAATTTAATCGACGCACGGAATAAACTCAATTAAGCGATTCATAATCTTTTATGGACTATTTGCTTCAGGGTCTCATCTTAGCAGTTGCCGCAGGCAGCTCAAATGAAGCTACCGATTCCGGTGATTAAGTAACCAAGACAATTAATTAGTTTCGTACTTAAAGCGCTAATTAGTAGTTTGGCATTGATTACAAATTTCAGGTAGTACTGCTGCGGCGTTCGACTTGGAGTACGGACGGTGGCAGGAGGAGGAATGCCGGCGGATGGGGGAGCTCCGGGCGGCGGTGCAGACTCGGCTTCCCGATGCGAGTCTCGGCGTGATGCTGGATGAGTGGGTGGCGCACTACGACAAGCTGTTCCAGTTGAAGGCCGGCGTGGCGAGGGCCGACCCGATCCACCTCTTGAACGGAGCTTGGAGGACTCCGGCGGAGCGCTGCTTTTTCTGGATCGGTGGTTTCCGGCCTTCTGAACTTCTCAAAGTGCGTTTCAAAAAACTTAATTATTTAAATTATTATTATTATTATTTTAAAAAATAGAAAAATTTCATTGAGCTAGGCATTAATACTGCAGATGGTGGTGCCTGTAGTGACGGAGCAGCAGGTGATGGCGATGTACAACCTGCAGCTGTCGTCGCATCAGCGGAGGAGGCTCTGTCGCTGGGGCTCCACCAGCTCCAGCGCTCCTTAGCAGAGACGGTCGCCGGCGGGGGCGGCGGCGCGGCTGCTTCTCTCAGCGTCGATGTCGGCGTTTACATGAACTTCATGGGAATCGCATTAGAACAGCTGGCTAGCCTCGAAGGATTCATCCGCCAGGTATATTATAAAGTATTAGGTCATCATATTATATATAATTCGTTGATATTATAAATATTAACTACTGTCAATACATTAACTTAATTAATTACTTCGGTGATTTTGAAGGCTGACAATTTGAGACAGCAAACATTGCATCAACTGCGTCGCAATCTAACCGTGAGACAGGCAACACAGTGTTTCCTTTCAATCGGAGAGTATTATGCTCGTCTACGTGCTCTTAGCTCACTGTGGATTTCTCGTCCTCGAGAGTAAGTTCATCCCCAAAATCATCATTTCATTGACTAGATAATCAGCAAACCTCTTAGTCAAAAAACTGTCTTTAAATTTGCCAAATCTACCATCTATCTATGGATATATATATATTCACTTATTTTGCACTATATTCACCACTGCAGGAACTTGATAGGAGCTGATGGTGTTGGCTCTACCTCAACAGATAACCTGAAAATTACTTATCGTTCACAGCACGATCATTTCTCAGCCTTTTGAAAATGCTTGCTTGCACTTTGATCTCATATATATTAATGAGACAGTGAGAAAGTACAAATTCCAGTTAGGATATATATACATCTATGGTACCGTACTATGCAGGCTTATGCGTTGTTTTCTAAGTAGCAAAAGGCGATTCGTTCGTTTTAGTGTCCCTGTCAATCTATCTTAGGGTCAATATGGATGAGGTAAATTACGGAGACTATTAGCCCGGTTTATATATTGTTTCAAGAAGATTAGGAAGGGCAATATAATTAGCAAAAAATTAAAGATATAAAAAAGTAGTGAACAAACATTAGAGAAAATTTACTAATTACAACCTGCAAGGGTGGATTTACATGGGGACCTGGGGGGTCATGGTCTCTCCTAAATTTTTAATAATATTATTTTTATATGGAAATTTTTATTTTTTTTTATATAGAAATTTTTATTTTCTTAGTTTATATATTATTTGACTCTTATATAATAATATTTTAATAGTTGGTTTAATAATAAATTTAATTTTTGTTTTAATAGAAATTTAAAGTTCAAATCCTTTGGACGACTAAATTTTAAAAAAAATTCTCTCTATTTCTTAAAGTTTAACTAAATATACATTATGTATATTTAAAAAATTGAGGAGAATATTATTATAATAATTATTTTTTGGTTATTATTATAATAATTATTTACGTCACTTAGAATATTGTGTTAGCGTTACAAGCCGAGGCGTTACAAGCCTTGATTGTGAACGTTGAAACGTTCACAATCAATGGCATTGAACACCTCTATTGATGGAGGTAGAAGAGAAACGCCTCGTTTTTTCCCTATAAATTGGCGTCCATATTGCAATCCAAAGGGTGTGACGAAGAGGAACATCAGAGCTTCGAACTGCTGGGTTTTGGTTTGTGATCGTTCGAATTGTGTCCTCGGTGACGTCTTCGTGACAGCAAGTAGAAGGCAAAAGAGAACCAGAGAAGAAGGATCACTGTAAGTTTTTGGTTTTCGCAGAATGATATTCGATTACATATCATGCTTTCAATCTGACAATGGTATCAGAGCTATTAGATTGTAAAAGCATGATTTACCTCTTTTCCCTTTGCGATGAACTCCTCGATCTTGATCTGTTCATGGAAATCGTTGAGATCGCTTTCTTCAATCACTGCGAGTTTTCACTCCACTGGCCGACGATCGCATCACGCGCGCGCAAGAGAGCCTTGTGATGGCGAGAAAAAAAATTGGCTGTGGAGAAGAAGGCTGCGTGGAGAAGAAAGGCGGCGGCGGTCGTGCGTTGAGGAGATTAGGTTTCGGGGTTTTTTTTTAAAGAATTCTCTCTATTTCTTAAAGTTTAACTAAATATACATTATGTATATTTAAAAAATTGAGGAGAATATTATTATAATAATTATTTTTTGGTTATTATTATAATAATTATTTATGTCACTTAGAATATTGTGTTAGCGTTACAAGCCGAGGCGTTACAAGCCTTGATTGTGAACGTTGAAACGTTCACAATCAATGGCATTGAACACCTCTATTGATGGAGGTAGAAGAGAAACGCCTCGTTTTTTCCCTATAAATTGGCGTCCATATTGCAATCCAAAGGGTGAGACGAAGAGGAACATCAGAGCTTCGAACTGCTGGGTTTTGGTTTGTGATCGTTCGAATTGTGTCCTCAGTGACGTTTTCGTAACAGCAAGTAGAAGGCAAAGGAGAACCAGAGAAGAAGGATCACTGTGAGTTTTTGGTTTTCGCAGAATGATATTCGATTACATATCATGCTTTCAATCCGACAATGGTATCAGAGCTATTAGATTGTAAAAGCATGATTTACCTCTTTTCCCTTTGCGATGAACTCCTCGATCTTGATCTGTTCATGGAAATCGTTGAGATCGCTTTCTTCAATCACTGCGAGTTTTCACTCCACTGGCCGACGATCGCATCACGCGCACGTAAGAGAGCCTTGTGATGGCGAGAAAAAAAATTGGCTGTGGAGAAGAAGGCTGCGTGGAGAAGAAAGGCGGCGGCGGTCGTGCGTTGAGGAGATTAGGTTTCGGGTTTTTTTTTAAGGAGGATAAGTTGTTTTTTTAAAAAAAAATAATTCAAAAACCTAATCCACTTTCGAATTGTGTCCTCGGTGACGTCTTCGTGACAGCAAGTAGAAGGCAAAGGAGAACCAGAGAAGAAGGATCACTGTAAGTTTTTGGTTTTCGCAGAATGATATTCGATTACATATCATGCTTTCAATCCGACAATGGTATCAGAGCTATTAGATTGTAAAAGCATGATTTACCTCTTTTCCCTTTGCGATGAACTCCTCGATCTTGATCTGTTCATGGAAATCGTTGAGATCGCTTTCTTCAATCACTGCGAGTTTTCACTCCACTGGCCGACGATCGCATCACGCGCGCGCAAGAGAGCCTTGTGATGGCGAGAAAAAAAATTGGCTGTGGAGAAGAAGGCTGCGTGGAGAAGAAAGGCGGCGGCGGTCGTGCATTGAGGAGATTAGGTTTCGGGGGTTTTTTTTAAGGAGGATAAGTTGTTTTTTAAAAAAAAAATAATTCAAAAACCTAATCCACTTTCGAATTGTGTCCTCGGTGACGTCTTCGTGACAGCAAGTAGAAGGCAAAGGAGAACCAGAGAAGAAGGATCACTGTAAGTTTTTGGTTTTCGCAGAATGATATTCGATTACATATCATGCTTTCAATCCGACAATGGTATCAGAGCTATTAGATTGTAAAAGCATGATTTACCTCTTTTCCCTTTGCGATGAACTCCTCGATCTTGATCTGTTCATGGAAATCGTTGAGATCGCTTTCTTCAATCACTGCGAGTTTTCACTCCACTGGCCGACGATCGCATCACGCGCGCGCAAGAGAGCCTTGTGATGGCGAGAAAAAAAATTGGCTGTGGAGAAGAAGGCTGCGTGGAGAAGGAACGCGGCGGCGGTCGTGCGTTGAGGAGATTAGGTTTCGGGGGTTTTTTTAAGGAGGATAAGTTGTTTAAAAAAAAAAAATTCAAAAACCTAATCCACTTTGCACTCCACGTTGCTGCCCAAGGGAGAATCGAACCACCGACCTCCCGTTGGAAGGCAAACAGACCCAACCAATAGTGCTATTCAATAACTTGTTTAGATTTGGTTCAATTTATTTAAATTAGATTCTAGTTTGGTTGAAAAAGATTAAGTTGGTCAAATCAGTTTTTGTTCAAACCATTAGTTGGTTTAACCAAACCATTTTGATCTAATAATCTGAACTAAACAGAATGATTTGATTATTATGTTGAACCTCAAATTTAATAGGCTTAATTGTAGTAACAAACAAAAAGGAAACTAATATGCCTTTATCTATTTATGTTGTGAATTGAATTGAACCGGTTTTGTTACTGGTTTGTCGGTTTTGTACTGACATTGTGTATTTCAATTCCAGATGCCGAGATTTATTACCACAATGACTCGTTGAGATGTGCGACGGAATCATTTGAGGGAACAGATAGAGGAAATTGACTTCCTCCCACACCTAGCCATCCAAGGGCATATAGGAAGGCTTGATCATCTATTTTGGAAACTGAACAGGAAGAGTTTCCAGTTCTAGATAACTACCGGATCGGGGCATTGATTAATTCATTGCCGAGGCGTGCTGAAGTAGCTGCAAGAGGTATTTGGGGATGCTACGAAGGACGTATCTCTTATACCGAGTTGCGTAGAGAACTACTTCGCCAGAATTTTTCAGAAGAGGATCTGGAAGATTCTGAAGACGATCTGGAAGAGGATCTGGAAGATTCTGAGGACGATCTGGAAGAGGATCCTGAAGAATTTGAAGAGGATCCAGAGATGGATCTGATTGAAAAATTCCAAGGGGATCCTGAGGAAATCGAGTGGGATCAAATTGAAGATTCTGAGGAGGACCCAGAGGAAGATCCCGAAATGTTCGAGGACGATCCTGAAATGTTTGAGGACGATCCTGAAATGTTCGAGGACGATCCCGAAATGCCTGGGGAAAACCCTGAAATATTTGAGGAAGACCTCGATATTGAAATGATGAGGAAGATCCTGAAATATTTGAGGAAGAACCGATAGAATCTGTGGAAGATCCCGAGCCTGATCAGATTGGCCAAATAGAGATGAACGAGAGAGTGATAGCCACTGCCATAATATTTTTTATTATGGGAATGATGTCAAATTATCTAGTTCGTTGAATTCTGTTTGTTTGTACCTGCTTATTAAGCCTATTAAATAAAGTTATGTTATGTGTTAACTGACTTGTCAATGATTAGTTCATTTATATGATTAGTTCATATTCAAGATAAATGATTAGTTCATTTAATGGGATGTATGTAATATAATTGATCAATGTTAATTAGATTGGATGATGCGAATGATGAGTGAAAACGTAGTTATCACTTGATTTCGTAATCCAAGTCAAGTTTACATTGAGTCAATCAAAAATTATGTACAGATGATATACACTGAATTAATGAATAATATGTTTATTTATGATAGATCATGACAACCAAGAACATCATAGCTGAACTGAACAAGGGGGAGAAATTGTATGGGGACAACTATAAAATATGGCATCTCAAGATACAATATGTTCTTGAGGAACAAGAAGTTCTAGAGGTTGTAAATCATTTTATGGTAGAACCTGCTGTTGGTACAACTGCACAGTACAGACTGGATCTTGATGCCTATAGGGCATGGAAGAAAAAGGACTCCACTGCAAAGGGGATATTGATTAGTTCAATGATAGATGACCTGGTATTTGAGTATGAGCCACTACCATCAGCTCATGCTGTCTGGGTTGCCCTGAGAGAGAGATACAGTGGAGTTAGTGTGAGCAAGCTTCGTCAACTGACAATCAAGTTTGACAGTTGTAAGAAGCGCCCGAATGTGACAATGACCCAACATCTGAGAGAAATGGGTAATATGATTCGGGAGCTTAAGACTGCTGGTCATGAGTTGACCGACGAACAACAGGTTCAAGCAGTTATTCGTTCCCTTCCTGATTCTTGGGAAACAATGAAGCAGAACCTTACTCACAGTGAGAGTATCAGGACTTTCATTGATGTCTCACGCCATATTGAACTGGAGGCGGAGAGAATAGAATCCGCCAGGATTTCTGAGCAAGCTTTTGTAGCTGAAGGTTCTGGATCCAAGAATAAGAAAAAATGGTTTAAGAAAGGAAAGGGAAAGGGAAAAGAAGCTGGTGCTACAACTGTGCAGGACCCAATCAAGAAGAAAGGAAAGAAGAATGGAAAGAAACCTAAGGGCAAGCTTACTTGCTACAACTGTGGCAAGAAGGGCCATTTTGCTCGGGAGTGTACCGAGCCGAAAAAGGTAAATCCATGTTTGTCTTCTTTTCATGAGCTTTATGTTGCTAGTTCGGTGTTGTTAGCTGATTCTTATCCTTTGTGGATTATAGATTCAGGAGCAACGAACCATGTAGCTCGTGATCGAGCTACGTACGTGGAGTACCGTCGTATACCAGCTGGCAATAAGTGGATATATGTGGGAAACAATGCACGAATTGAAGTCAAAGGAATTGGCACTTGCAAACTCAACCTTCGTGGTGGGCGTACATTGTTTCTGCATAATGTCCTGTATGCTCCTGAGATTCGACGGAATCTTGTTCCTGTGAATTGTCTTCTTGAATTGGGTTATTGTATGAATTTTTACAGTCGTCGAGTAGAACTTAAAATTGACTCTGTGTTAATTGGATATGGTTTTATATCAAACGGTTTCATGGTTCTTGATGTAGAACCTGATGTTAATTGTGGAAATAATGGTTGTTTTTCAAACATTGCTCTTACTAGTGATGCTGATGTTAATGATGAAATTTGGCACGCTAGATTGGGACATATAGGACAAGAAAGAATGAATAGATTAGCAAGAGAGGGTCTGCTCGGCACTCGTGCTAAAGTTGACTTGTCTATATGTGAGCACTGTCTTGCTGGAAAAGCAACTAGGAAACCGTTTGGTAAGGCTATTAGGGCTGATTCAACATTGCAATTGATTCATTCGGATATTTGTGGTCTGATGAACGTGAAGGCTAGAAATGGTAGTTCATATTTCATTACATTTATTGATGATTTCACGCGTTTTGGTCATGTGTATTTGATTTCTCATAAATCTGAAGCATTAGATTGCTTTAATCGTTATTTGAACGAAGTTGAGAATCAATTGGAACATAAGGTTAAAACCTTACGCACTGACCGTGGAGGTGAATACTTGTCTGATCAGTTTAAGACAATATGTAATGAGAAAGGGATTATTAGACAGTTAACTATCCCTGGAACTCCACAGCAAAATGGAGTTGCTGAAAGAAGAAATCGAACTCTTCTTGAAATGGTTAGGTCGATGATGGCTCAAGCTAATTTGCCTATTTCCTATTGGGGAGATGCATTATTAGCTGCAACCTACATACTTAACCGGGTGCCTTCTAAATCTGTTCCATCTACTCCATATGAACTTTGGACAGGCAGAAAACCAGATTTGAGTAATCTGAGACCATGGGGGTCAGCTGCTTATATTCATGATAAGACTTACAAATATGGAAAATTAGGACCCAGAGGTAAGAAGTGTATCTTTGTAAGATATTCTGATACTTCTAAGGGTTATGTTTTTATTGGTGAGCAGCAAGATGGAACCATCTCTGAAATTGAGTCAAGAGATGCTACTTTTCTCGAAACTGAGTTCCCAACAAGAGGTGAAGTTGATAAATCAACTCCTCTATTTGCAATAGAGGAGGAGGATACTGTTCCCCCGTTAACAAATCAGGAATCTCAGGGAATGCCTGAATCTAGTCAACCTAGTGGGAGTGAATTGCCTATAAGTGAATTAGTTTCTCAACAGTCAAACTTGCGAAGAAGTAATCGTAAGATTATTCCTCGGAGAAGGTTTGACATTGAAAATGAGGCATTAATGATTCTCCCAGTTGACGATGAAGAACCTGAACGGTTGAGGAAGCATTGAGATGCTCAGTAGAGAAAAATGGAGAATTGCAATGGATGAAGAAATGGAGTCTATGAGAAAGAATCAGGTTTGGGATTTAGTCGATCTTCCTCCAGGCCGAAGGGCTATTGGGAATAAATGGATTCTCAAAATCAAGAGGAAGACAGATGGATCGATTAATAAATACAAAGCTCGTCTGGTTGCAAAAGGATATACCCAAATGGAGGGTATTGATTTTGAAGAGACATTTTCCCCTGTTGTGAAGTTTGTGTCAATACGTGTCATTTTAGCTATAGTAGCACATTATGACTTGGAATTACATCAGATGGATGTAAAAACGGCTTTCCTTAATGGTAATCTTGACGAGGAAATCTATATGGTACAACCAGAAGGTTATATTGCTGATGGCCAAGAGGAAAAAGTATGTAGACTTAAAAAGTCTATATATGGGCTAAAGGAAGCGTCGAGACAATGGAACATAAGATTCAATGAAGTCATTTTATCTTATGGTTTCGAAATGATCAATGAGGATTATTGTGTTTACCTGAGAAAGGATAAAGGAAAGTTGGTCATTTTATCATTATATGTTGATGATATGCTGATAGCTGGAAATGACTTAAAAGTTGTGATTGAGGTCAAGTCTTGGCTTTCATCACAATTTGACATAATTGACATGGGAGAAGCTGAGTATATCTTAGGAGTACGGATCATTCGTGATCGATCAAAAAGACTTTTGGGTTTGTCCCAAGAAGCTTATATTACTAAGATACTACAACACTTCAATATGTTTGATTGCAACGTTGAACAAACACCTACAGCGAAAGGTGTTGTTTTGAGCAAAAGTATGTCTCCCAAGACTCCTGAAGAGATAGCCGAGATGAAGAAAAGACCATATGCTAGTGCCATTGGTAGTTTGATGTACACTATGTTGTGTACTCGCCCTGATATAAGCTATGCTGTTGGCTTAGTTAGCCGTTTCCAGTCAAACCCAGGATCGAGACACTGGAAAGCGGTGAAAAGGATATTCAGATATCTCAAAGGAACGACAGATTATTGTCTCTGCTTCCAAGGATCAAAATTGAGCTTGAAGGGCTACGCAGATGCAGATTGGGCAGGGGACCTTGACGACAGAAAATCCACATCTGGCTATATTTTTATGCTAAATGGAGGTGCCATTTCATGGAACAGCAAGAAACAGGCTTGTGTAGCACTGTCGACAATGGAGGCTGAGTATGTGGCTTGTGCAGCGGCTGTACAAGAAGCTGTCTGGTTGAGAAGGTTCCTAAAGCATCTGAAGATTGTTGAGGACAGTGGGAGCCCTGTTACAGTGTGTTGTGACAATCAAGCTGCTATAGCTTTTTCCAAGGATCCTAAATATCACAGTAAAGGCAAGCATATAGAAATTAAATATAATTTTGTAAGGGATATTGTTGACAAGAAAAAGATAATTCTTGAGTACATCCCTACCCGAGCAATGCTTGCAGATCCTTTTACTAAGCCATTGACTAAAGAGTCATTTAATGAACATGTGAAGTCTTTGGGACTACGCAAGATGTAACACATTGTAAATGTATTTGTTACATTTTTTATAAATGAAATGTCATGATCTATTCAGTGTAAATGTATTTGTTACATTCGGAAAAAGTCTCGATGAGCATGTTGGCAGGCTAAGATTGGTCCACTCACATGGGCAATCATCTCTATTTGTTGAGTATAAATAGAGGTAAGACCATTACTTATGAGACAACTTATGTAGTTATGAATAGAGACATACTCATAAGTGTTGGTGCAATTTGCACTAATAGTTAAACCTGAGTTTTGATGAATGACAAATAGGTTAAAGTTAGACTTGCTTTTGGTTTTGACCTCTTTACTAAGTGTGCAGGGTTGAAAGACTTAGGACCTGACACCAGGCTGAAGTCCAGGGTGGTTGAGTCCTGGCGGGAAGTCCAGGGTGGTTGAGTCCTGGCGAGAAGTCCAGTTGGGTTCACGGGGCCTGACAACTGGCTGAAGCCCAAGTTGGTTAAAACTTGGCAAAAAGACCAGGGTGGTTGAGCCCTAGCAGGAAGACCTGGTGGGTTAAGAAGTTGAGTAGAGCTGCACGAGGTAAGTGAGGTAAGTCACTGGAGGAGCGAACCAGTGAGGACGGATCCTATTTTAGGACTGTAGGCGCGGTCCAACTTAGGCAACATTTTGGTGACCTCGGTTGAGTCCTGGTTAGATCCTTATCCAGGTTTGGACGGGGTCTAATTAACTCTAAATGCATTAACTCTATTTTACAGAATTTATTTAATTAGATTCTAAATGCATTAACTCTATTTTTACAGAATTTATTTAATTAGATTTTGTAGTTGAATTTTATAAAATTATTCCTTATCTAAAGCCTTGGTGGAGGATAAATTATCATTTAAATTATTCGTATTTCCTTCTTTTTAGAGAATAAAATTATTCCTACTAATGCTTAAAATTCTCACGTAAAGCTTAGCTGGAAGGATAAAATTCCTTTTAAATTATTAATAAAATTGTAAGAGGATAAAACCTCTCGGTTAACTTTTCAATATTCTGTATTTATATTTTATTTAAATTATTTTCTTAATTGAAGCAAAGGATAGAAACATTATCTTTTTTTTAATTATTTTATCTTGTTGATGGATAAAATTTGAGCTGAGAAGATCATGCATCGAGGCACTATAAATAGAAGCAAGCAAGCCCTCTAACAGATAAGAAAATTTGATTCTGGTTCAAGCTTTGGCGCTCTCTTGCTTCCACGCTCCTCTGCTGCGGTTTGTGCTTTGACTCGACGCTGTCCGACCGCTGCTGGAAGATTGCTCCCAACACCCAAGCTGCTTCAGATAAATCTAAGTGTTGGGTAACGAATTTTTTTCTGCACTTAAATTATTTAAGGGGGAAGTGTAGGGCTGTTACACTTCCGCCCAATCTTGTATTCGAATCACTCTATCGGTAGTTTGTCGATAGAGGTTTTTAGTGGATTGCCCACAGGAAAGGTTCAAGGAACCTGGGCCTTCGAGTAGGAGTCGGCGAAGGCTCCGAACGAAGTAAAACTCCTCGTGTAATTTTTTTTATTTTTCGCTTTCGCATTTCGTTTTAATTTTTCCGCTGCGCACGTTATAAAAAGCATCGTACAATTCTCTATCGACTCTGATTTTATAACGAAGATTTTAAAAGTCACGTGATTCACCCCCCTCTCACGTGCATCGGTCCTACAAGTGGTATCGGAGCCAAGTTCGCTCTGTATCGGTGCAACCACCATAAGAGCCGGGGGAAATCCAATTCTTTTTCGTTTGTTTTTGTGTTTTCGCTGCACGATCTAAATTAGGTATTGTTGCCTAAATTTAGATATTTTCTATCGATTTTACTCGAATTTGGGCAACACCATTTCGAGTCGTTTTTTGTTCCTTTCTTCTCCTTTTCCTACCACACTACTAATCCAAGACCTAGTCTTGGAACAAGTGTTTTTGTTGTTGTCTATTTCAGATGGCTCAAGGTGAAGGATATAGTACTGCCCGTCCTCCGCTCTTCAATGGGGAAGACTTCACTTACTGGAAACGAAGAATGGAGGTGTACCTAAAGACTGATATGGATCAATGGTTCGCGGTGCAATCTGGCTACGAACCACCAATGGACGAGGGAAACAATGCACTACTGAAGCATGACAGATGGAACCTAGAAATGAAGAAAAGGGCTCAGATTGAGTTCAAAGCACAGAACACACTCCAATGCGGACTAACCAAAGAGGAATTGAACCGTATCGGCCCAACTGAATCTGCCAAAGAACTTTGGGACAAACTGATTGAACTGCATGAAGGCACCTCAGATGCGAAGGTAACAAAAAGAGATTTGTTATTGAATAAATTATTTAACATAAAAATGCAGGAAGGTGAGTCTGCAAGCCAACTCCACGCCCGGATCAAGGACATACTAAATGGACTCCACCTCATTGGGCACAAACAAGAAAATAGAGATATTATAAGGTATGCACTAAATGCCTTTCCTAGAAACTCTTTATGGGCATCCATCATAGATGCTTATAAAATTTCTAGGAATCTTTCCAAAATAAATTTAGATGAACTATTCTGTGAATTAGAACTGCACGAACAAACTAACGCCAAGGCCGAGAAAGGAATTGCTTTGTTTGCAGGTTCTTCAAAAGAAGTTAAGTCGAAGAAGAAAATTCAAGAATCAGAAGAAGAGTCAGACTCAGACTCAGATGACGAGGAACAAATGGTTAACTTAGTAAGAAAAGTCCTCGCCAAAAAGAAAAGCAAATTCTCGAAAAGAGATTTCCAAAAGATAATGAAGCCAACCAGTTATGGAGACAAAAGCAAAATAACCTGCTTCGGTTGCAACAGAAAAGGACACTTCAAACATGAATGTCCCTACAAAACGGAGGACCAATCAAAGAAAAGCAAGAAGAAGAAGGCTCTTCAAGCCACCTGGGACGAGAGTTCGGATGACTCTGACTATGAACCACCAAAGAAGACAAGCTACCTCGCGCTAATGGCAACTGGACCCGGGTCAGACTCGGAGCACGACGAAGATTCCGAATACGAGTCGAGTCAAGAGATCGGACTCTTTTCGGACGACTCGACTAAGGTATATTTAGATTCAGTTAATGAAATTTTTTTTAAGATTATTTCCATTTTAAATAAAAAATTACTTGCATCTGAATCTAGGAATAACCAGCTCCTTAAGGAAAATCAAGACCTTAAGGAGCAATTAATTAATACCAGAACATTAACTGAACAAACTCAAAATCAAAAGACAATTGAGCTTGAAACTGAAAACTCCACTCTAAAGGGCGAAGTCCTAAAACTTAAGGATCTACTAGCAACTTTCACAACCCGATCCAAGAACCTTGACCTCATTCTTGGATCACAAAAGGGCATGTACAATAAATCTGGGATAGGATATAAATCAGGATCAGCCCAAAGATCCTTTATCTCCTTTATCCACCCCCGTAAAAATCAACGAAAAGCATGAGTTCCGAAAGCATACCTAACAAAGCAAGTAGGTCAGAATCAACTTTATGTCCCAAAAAGGGACATCCACTACATTGACCCTAGACACCCAGTCTACAATTTAGGGGGAAGCTCCAAATTAGTTGGCACCTCAAAGTCACCCTTTACCCGTCTGGGTACCTAGGACTAGTTTCAAAAGTTAGTCTGACACTTGACCTACTCAGTACCAGGGTAGGGCGAGCTGATAGTACGTTAGGGAAGCTGATCTAAGGAGTCAGGTAGGGGAAGGCGTCCTCTATTTGGTCTTCTTAGCCCAGTGGAACTAGCCGAAGCAACCTCGTCACATCCTAGACTAGTTAGACCAAGGAGTTTCAATAGGTAGGTTAAAAGTACAACTTCCTTAAGCGGTTTTGCCTAGAAAGTGGTTGTTGATCCAATAAGGCTTCGGCCAAAGAAGACCTCTGTGCCTCGCCACGGCCTGGAAACCAATTATGGAAGTATACTTTTAAACTGCTTCTTGTCAAACCTGAATCTAACAAAAGGTCAGATTAACTTTTATAAATCAAACTCAAACTTATCTCACACAAATCATAGGATCTCTTTGATTGACAACTTAGATCAAGTGAGATGAATAAGGACAACTAAAATCAAATTTCAAAATTCAAATTAACAAAATCAAATTTCAAAATTCAAATTAACAAAATCAAATTTCAAAATTCAAATTAACAAAATCAAATTTCAAAATTCAAATTAACAAAATCAAATTTCAAAATTCAAATTAACAAATTCAAAATTCAAAATTCAAATTAACAAATTCAAAATTCAAAATTCAAATTAACAAAATCAAAATTAATAAAATTCAAATTAATTCAAAATTCAAATTCAAAAATTAATAAAATTCAAATTCAAAATTCAAAATTAATAAAATTCAAATTCAAAAATTCATAAAATTCAAATTCAAAATTCAAATTCAAAAATTCATAAAATTCAAATTCAAAATTTAAATTCAAAAATTAATAAAATTCAAAATTCAAATTCAAGTTTTAAATTCTTTAGGATGTTTAAAATTTTCTTAAATTTTTTTTAAAAAAAAATTCAAAAACTTAACCTAAGTTCTAAATCTTTTACTTAACTATAAATAAAAATCTAGGAAAAACAACTTTTGAAATCTATTATGAAAAACAACCTAATATTAAGTATTTTAAAGTACTTGGATGCAAAGTGTATATATTAAATACTAGAGAACACTTAGGAAAATTTACCTCTAAGGTTGAGGAAGGTATCTTTGTAGGTTATTCCCTTACCAGTAGAGCTTATAGAGTTTATAATAAAACTACCCTAAGAATTGAAAAAACTACAAATGTAAAATTTGATGAAAAGTCTAGCCCAAATAACCTTGATCAAACCACCTACCAACCAATTGATTTTGTTAGGTCTAGTACTGACCCAAATGAAAGCCAATTTGAGGACCGAGACCATGATCTGACTGAACCTGCACCTGAATCTGAACCTAACCAACCCAGAACTATTCGAGTTAGCTCAGCCCACCCAACTGATCAGATCATAGGCGATCCAGAGCTAAGGGTTCAGACCAGATCAGCCTTTAGGAACCTTAGTCAAATTGCCTTGATTTCAAAAATTGAACCCAAGTCTATAGAAGAGTCCTTACTTGACCCTGATTGGATCATAGCCATGCAGGAAGAGTTAGCCCAATTTGAACGTAGTCAAGTCTGGGACTTAGTACCCTTACCTAAAGGCAAGAAATTTATTGAAACTAAATGGGTCTTTAGGAATAAACTTAACGAACAAGGAGAAACAGTCAGGAATAAGGCTAGGTTAGTAGCTAAGGGGTTTAGCCAAGTAGAAGGACTTGATTATGATGAAACCTATGCCCCTGTAGCTAGACTTGAGTCCATTAGGATGCTTTTAAGTTATGCAGCCCATAAGGGATTCAAGTTGTATCAAATGGATGTTAGGTCAGCCTTCCTAAATGGCCTGATTAAGGAAGAAATCTATGTAGGCCAACCCCCAGGTTTTGAAAGCCTAGAATATCCTGACTATGTCTTTAAACTTAAGAAAGCCTTATATGGACTTAAGCAAGCCCCTAGGGCCTGGTATGAAAGATTGTCTAACTACTTAGTATCTAAAGGCTTTAACCAAGGCAAAATTGACCCAACACTATTTGTTAAAACTCTAAAAGCTGATATTTTTATAGCTCAAGTATATGTAGATGATATAGTATTTGGCTCAACTAACTCAAATTTTTTACAAGCTTTTATAACGGTAATGAAAAATGAATTTGAAATGAGTTTAGTAGGTCAATTAACTTTCTTTTTAGGGTTACAAATAAAACAGACTAGTGAGGGTACTTTTGTCTATCAATAAAAATACACTAAAGAATTACTTAGAAAATTTGGAATGGATAGTGCTAAAGAAATTAAGACACCTATGGCTACCAATCAAACTATAGATAGTGACACAAATGGCAAACCTGTTGACCTTAAGTATTATAGAAGTGCTATAGGTAGCTTACTTTACCTAACTGCAAGTCGACCTGATATTCTCTTTGCAGTTAGTATGTGTGCTAGGTATCAAACATGTGCTAAAGAATCACATCTAACCCTAGTTAAAAGGATATTTAGGTATCTCAAAGGGACAGAAAGTTTAGGAATTTGGTACCCTAGAACAGCCCAGTTTGAACTTATTGGATTTTCTGACTCAGATTATGCTGGCTGTAAATTAGATAGAAAAAGTACCAGTAGTGGATGCCAACTTCTAGGACCCTCACTAGTTAGTTGGTTCAGTAGAAAACAACATTGTGTTGCCCTATCCACCACTGAAGCTGAATACATAGCAATGGGTGAATGTGTAGCCCAATTACTCTGGATGATGCATACCTTAAAAGATTTTAACTTAGATTTTAAGAAAGTCAAAACTTTTATAGATAATCTAAGTTCAATTAATCTAACCAAAAACCCAATTCACCACTCTAGGACCAAACATATAGAAATTAAGCACCATTTTGTTAGAGATCATGTTAATAAAGGGAAATAGAACTTAATCATGTTGAATCCAAATCTAACCTAGCTGACATATTCACTAAACCACTTCCTGAATCCGAATTTAGCAATTTAAGAAGGTTAATAGGAATGTGTGTTGTAGACTAGGATTGACCTAATCACTTTTACTCAACTCACAAATTCTGTTTGACACATAGCTTGAGTTAGAGTTAATTTTTGTACTTGCATTTTTTGTACTCTCTAAATGTGTATTTTTTTAAACTTGATTTTCAAAATTGACTTTGATTTTCACACTTAATTTTTTTAAAAAATTTAACTTTGATTTCAAACTTGACTTTCGAGACTGGTGGACTTAGCCTAAGTTTGACCCCTAGAGATGCATGTTCCTATAGATTTAGAGGCCGCATCTCACAAAGCACATTAGGTATAACATGTTTGTGTATGCTAAAACTTAGAACGGGGTGAGATGCATAGGGTATTGCCTGTACTTCAGAATGCTTAAACCTGTGCATCGTAGCAAGTCTGGGCGTTAAATACCAACTTCATATTGATCAAGTCAAGTAGTCTTTCTGTAAGCTAAGCTAGACACTAGTATTGACTTGACTAACCTAGTGAAAACTACTATCCTATAGATAGTTAGCTAGTAACTACGGTTAGACATTCAAAATGGGCTAAACTTTCTTACTTGGTTCGGGGGAGCTTGAGTTTATATTTTGTATTCTAACTCTCAAAAATGTTTAGTGAAAATGTTTTAGAAAATATCTTCTTTAATTGACAAGGATTTAAAAAAAAATCTTGAAATTTTTTTCTCAAATTAATCCTGAAAATATTCTAAATGATCCTTTGAAAAGAAAATTTTGGAAAATCTTCTCTTTTTCATTAATTTGCTTGAGATATTCTTTATTTTGGAAAGATTAAGATTTTGAAGGTAGCCTTTTTAATTTTGAAATGTGTTCGAAAGTCATTTCTAAATTTACACCTAGTCATTTCCTTTAACATTTATGCTCTTAGATTGTTTGTGTTAAATTAAGAATTTGACTTACCCCTCTGAATCAGTTCAGAAACTTAGTATGCTTGTTAAGCATTTTTTCTTCCCCAAATACTTAAAGTATTTTTCTTGGCTGGCATATTACTTGATTGCTTGTTTTATTTCTTGATGCTGCGCACTTATTATTTCTTTGTTTTGATGAATGCCAAAGGGGGAGGGTTTAAGGGTTGAGTTAGAAAATTAAAAATTTCTGATCTTAGAGCATGTCATTTGCATATTATTCTTGGACTCATTGCTTTATCTGGTATTTTCTAACTTTAACCCAGGTTGTCATTGCATCAAAAAGGGGGAGATTGTTGGTGCAATTTGCACTAATAGTTAAACCTGAGTTTTGATGAATGACAAATAGGTTAAAGTTAGACTTGCTTTTGGTTTTGACCTCTTTACTAAGTGTGCAGGGTTGAAAGACTTAGGACCTGACACCAGGTTGAAGTCCAAGGTGGTTGAGTCCTGGCGGGAAGTCCAGGGTGGTTGAGTCTGGCGAGAAGTCCAGTTGGGTCACGGGGCCTGACAACTGGCTGAAGCCCAAGTTGGTTGAAACTTGGCAAAAAGACCAGGGTGGTTGAGCCGTGGCAGGAAGACCTGGTGGGTTAAGAAGTTGAGTAGAGCTGCACGAGGTAAGTGAGGTAAGTCACTGGAGGAGCGAACCAGTGAGGACGGGTCCTATTTTAGGACTGTAGGCGCGGTCCAACTTAGGCCCATTTTGGTGACCTCGGTTGAGTCCTGGTTAGATCCTTATCCAGGTTTGGACGGGGTCTAATTAACTCTAAATGCATTAACTCTATTTTACAGAATTTATTTAATTAGATTCTAAATGCATTAACTCTATTTTTACAGAATTTATTTAATTAGATTTTGTAGTTGAATTTTATAAAATTATTCCTTATCTAAAGCCTTGGTGGAGGATAAATTATCATTTAAATTATTCGTATTTCCTTCTTTTTAGAGAATAAAATTATTCCTACTAATGCTTAAAATTCTCACGTAAAGCTTAGCTGGAAGGATAAAATCTCCTTTTAAATTATTAATAAAATTGTAAGAGGATAAAACCTCTCGGTTAACTTTTCAATATTCTGTATTTATATTTTATTTAAATTATTTTCTTAATTGAAGCAAAGGATAGAAACATTATCTTTTTTTTAATTATTTTATCTTGTTGATGGATAAAATTTGAGCTGAGAAGATCATGCATCGAGGCACTATAAATAGAAGCAAGCAAGCCCTCTAACAGATAAGAAAATTTGATTCTGGTTCAAGCTTTGCGCTCTCTTGCTTCCACGCTCCTCTGCTGCGGTTTGTGCTTTGACTCGACGCTGTCCGACCGCTGCTGGAAGATCGCTCCCAACACCCAAGCTGCTTCAGATAAATCTAAGTGTTGGGTAACGAATTTTTTTCTGCACTTAAATTATTTAAGGGGGAAGTGTAGGGCTGTTACACTTCCGCCCAATCTTGTATTCGAATCACTCTATCGGTAGTTTGTCGATAGAGGTTTTTAGTGGATTGCCCACAGGAAAGGTTCAAGGAACCTGGGCCTTCGAGTAGGAGTCGGCGAAGGCTCCGAACGAAGTAAAACTCCTCGTGTAATTTTTTTTTATTTTTCGCTTTCGCATTTCGTTTTAATTTTTCCGCTGCGCACGTTATAAAAAGCATCGTACAATTTTCTATCGACTCTGATTTTATAACGAAGATTTTAAAAGTCACGTGATTCACCCCCCCTCTCACGTGCATCGGTCCTACAAGTGGTATCAGAGCCAAGTTCGCTCTGTATCGGTGCAACCACCATAAGAGCCGGGGGAAATCCAATTCTTTTTCGTTTGTTTTTGTGTTTTCGCTGCACGATCTAAATTAGGTATTGTTGCCTAAATTTAGATATTTTCTATCGATTTTACTCGAATTTGGGCAACACCATTTCGAGTCGTTTTTTGTTCCTTTCTTCTCCTTTTCCTACCACACTACTAATCCAAGACCTAGTCTTGGAACAAGTGTTTTTGTTGTTGTCTATTTCAGATGGCTCAAGGTGAAGGATATAGTACTGCCCGTCCTCCGCTCTTCAATGGGGAAGACTTCCCTTACTGGAAACGAAGAATGGAGGTGTACCTAAAGACTGATATGGATCAATGGTTCGCGGTGCAATCTGGCTACGAACCACCAATGGACGAGGGAAACAATGCACTACTGAAGCATGACAGATGGAACCTAGAAATGAAGAAAAGGGCTCAGATTGAGTTCAAAGCACAGAACACACTCCAATGCGGACTAACCAAAGAGGAATTGAACCGTATCGGCCCAACTGAATCTGCCAAAGAACTTTGGGACAAACTGATTGAACTGCATGAAGGCACCTCAGATGCGAAGGTAACAAAAAGAGATTTGTTATTGAATAAATTATTTAACATAAAAATGCAGGAAGGTGAGTCTGCAAGCCAACTCCACGCCCGGATCAAGGACATACTAAATGGACTCCACCTCATTGGGCACAAACAAGAAAATAGAGATATTATAAGGTATGCACTAAATGCCTTTCCTAGAAACTCTTTATGGGCATCCATCATAGATGCTTATAAAATTTCTAGGAATCTTTCCAAAATAAATTTAGATGAACTATTCTGTGAATTAGAACTGCACGAACAAACTAACGCCAAGGCCGAGAAAGGAATTGCTTTGTTTGCAGGTTCTTCAAAAGAAGTCAAGTCGAAGAAGAAAATTCAAGAATCAGAAGAAGAGTCAGACTCAGACTCAGATGACGAGGAACAAATGGTTAACTTAGTAAGAAAAGTCCTCGCCAAAAAGAAAAGCAAATTCTCGAAAAGAGATTTCCAAAAGATAATGAAGCCAACCAGTTATGGAGACAAAAGCAAAATAACCTGCTTCGGTTGCAACAGAAAAGGACACTTCAAACATGAATGTCCTACAAAACGGAGGACCAATCAAAGAAAAGCAAGAAGAAGAAGGCTCTTCAAGCCACCTGGGACGAGAGTTCGGATGACTCTGACTATGAACCACCAAAGAAGACAAGCTACCTCGCGCTAATGGCAACTGGACCCGGGTCAGACTCGGAGCACGACGAAGATTCCGAATACGAGTCGAGTCAAGAGATCGGACTCTTTTCGGACGACTCGACTAAGGTATATTTAGATTCAGTTAATGAAAATTTTTTTAAGATTATTTCCATTTTAAATAAAAAATTACTTGCATCTGAATCTAGGAATAACCAGCTCCTTAAGGAAAATCAAGACCTTAAGGAGCAATTAATTAATACCAGAACATTAACTGAACAAACTCAAAATCAAAAGACAATTGAGCTTGAAACTGAAAACTCCACTCTAAAGGGCGAAGTCCTAAAACTTAAGGATCTACTAGCAACTTTCACAACCCGATCCAAGAACCTTGACCTCATTCTTGGATCACAAAAGGGCATGTACAATAAATCTGGGATAGGATATAAATCAGGATCAGCCCAAAGATCCTTTATCTCCTTTATCCACCCCCGCAAAAATCAACGAAAAGCGTGGGTTCCGAAAGCTTACCTAACAAAGCAAGTAGGTCAGAATCAACTTTATGTCCCAAAAGGGACATCCACTACATTGACCCTAGACACCCAGTCTACAATTTAGGGGGAAGCTCCAAATTAGTTGGCACCTCAAAGTCACCCTTTACCCGTCTGGGTACCTAGGACTAGTTTCAAAAGTTAGTCTGACACTTGACCTACTCAGTACCAGGGTAGGGCGAGCTGATAGTACGTTAGGGAAGCTGATCTAAGGAGTCAGGTAGGGGAAGGCGTCCTCTATTTGGTCTTCTTAGCCCAGTGGAACTAGCCGAAGCTACCTCGCCACATCCTAGACTAGTTAGACCAAGGAGTTTCAATAGGTAGGTTAAAAGTACAACTTCCTTAAGCGGTTTTGCCTAGAAAGTGGTTGTTGATCCAATAAGGCTTCGGCCAAAGAAGACCTCTGTGCCTCGCCACGGCCTGGAAACCAATTATGGAAGTATACTTTTAAACTGCTTCTTGTCAAACCTGAATCTAACAAAAGGTCAGATTAACTTTTATAAATCAAACTCAAACTTATCTCACACAAATCATAGGATCCCTTTGATTGACAACTTAGATCAAGTGAGATGAATAAGGACAACTAAAATCAAATTCAAAATTCAAATTAACAAAATCAAAATTCAAAATTCAAATTACTAAAATCAAATTTCAAAATTCAAATTAACAAAATCAAATTTCAAAATTCAAATTAACAAAATCAAATTTCAAAATTCAAATTAACAAAATCAAATTTCAAAATTCAAATTAACAAAATCAAATTTCAAAATTCAAATTAACAAATTCAAAATTCAAAATTCAAATTAACAAATTCAAAATTCAAAATTCAAACTAACAAAATCAAAGTTCAAAATTCAAATTAACGAATTCAAAATTCAAAATTCAGATTAACAAATTCAAAATTCAAATTAACAAAATCAAAATTAATAAAATTCAAATTAATTCAAAATTCAAATTCAAAAATTAATAAAATTTAAATTCAAAATTCAAAATTAATAAAATTCAAATTCAAAAATTCATAAAATTCAAATTCAAAAATTCATAAAATTCAAATTCAAAATTTAAATTCAAAAATTAATAAAATTCAAATTTCAAATTACTCTGGATGATGCATACCTTAAAAGATTTTAACTTAAATTTTAAGAAAGTCAAAACTTTTATAGATAATCTAAGTTCAATTAATCTAACCAAAAACCCAATTCACCACTCTAGGACCAAACATATAGAAATTAAGCACCATTTTATTAGAGATCATGTTAATAAAGGGGAAATAGAACTTAATCATGTTGAATCCAAATCTAACCTAGCTGACATATTCACTAAACCACTTCCTGAATCCGAATTTAGCAATTTAAGAAGGTTAATAGGAATGTGTGTTGTAGACTAGGATTGACCTAATCACTTTTACTCAACTCACAAATTCTGTTTGACACATAGCTTGAGTTAGAGTTAATTTTTGTACTTGCATTTTTTGTACTCTCTAAAATGTGTATTTTTTAAACTTGATTTTCAAAATTGACTTTGATTTTCACACTTAATTTTTTAAAAAAATTAACTTTGATTTCAAACTTGACTTTCGAGACTGGTGGACTTAGCCTAAGTTTGACCCCTAGAGATGCATGTTCCTATAGATTTAGAGGCCGCATCTCACAAAGCACATTAGGTATAACATGTTTGTGTATGCTAAAACTTAGAACGGGGTGAGATGCATAGGGTATTGCCTGGACTTCAGAATGCTTAAACCTGTGCATCGTAGCAAGTCTGGGCGTTAAATACCAACTTCATATTGATCAAGTCAAGTAGTCTTTCTGTAAAGCTAAGCTAGACACTAGTACATGACTTGACTAACCTAGTGAAAACTACTATCCTATAGATAGTTAGCTAGTAACTACGGTTAGACATTCAAAATTGGCTAAACTTTCTTACTTGGTTCAGGGGGAGCTTGAGTTTATATTTTGTATTCTAACTCTCAAAAATGTTTAGTGAAAACTGTCTTAGAAAAATATCTTCTTTAATTGAACAAGGATTTAAAAAAATATATATATATCTTGAAATTTTTTTCTCAAATTAATCCTGAAAATATTCTAAATGATCCTTTGAAAAGAAAATTTTGGAAAATCTTCTCTTTTTCATTAATTTGCCTTGAGATATTCTTTATTTTGGAAAAGATTAAGATTTTGAAGGTATGCTTTTTAATTTTTGAAAATGGTGTTCGAAAAGTCATTTCTAAATTTACACCTAGTCATTTCCTTTAACATTTATGCTTTCAGATTGTTTGTGTTAAATTAAGAATTTGACTTACCCCTCTGAATCAGTTCAGAAACTTAGTATGCTTGTTAAGCATTTTTTCTTCCCCAAATACTTAAAGTATTTTTTACTTGGCTGGCATATTACTTGATTGCTTGTTTTATTTCTGATGCTTGCGCACTTATTATTTCTTTGTTTTGATGAATGCCAAAGGGGGAGGGTTTTAGGGTTGAGTTAGAAAATTAAAAATTTCTGATCTTAGACCATGTCATTTGCATATTATTCTTGGACTCATTGCTTTATCTGGTATTTTCTAACTTTAACCCAGGTTGTCATTGCATCAAAAAGGGGGAGATTGTTGATGCAATTTGCACTAATAGTTAAACCTGAGTTTTGATGAATGACAAATAGGTTAAAGTTAGACTTGCTTTTGGTTTTGACCTCTTTACTAAGTGTGCAGGGTTGAAAGACTTAGGACCTGACACCAGGCTGAAGTCCAGGGTGGTTGAGTCCTGGCGGGAAGTCCAGGGTGGTTGAGTCCTGGCGAGAAGTCCAGTTGGGTTCACGGGGCCTGACAACTGGCTGAAGCCCAAGTTGGTTGAAACTTGGCAAAAAGACCAGGGTGGTTGAGCCCTGGCAGGAAGACCTGGTGGGTTAAGAAGTTGAGTAGAGCTGCACGAGGTAAGTGAGGTAAGTCACTGGAGGAGCGAACCAGTGAGGACGGGTCCTATTTTAGGACTGTAGGCGCGGTCCAACTTAGGCCCATTTTGGTGACCTCGGTTGAGTCCTGGTTAGATCCTTATCCAGGTTTGGACGGGATCTAATTAACTCTAAATGCATTAACTCTATTTTACAGAATTTATTTAATTAGATTCTAAATGCATTAACTCTATTTTACAGAATTTATTTAATTAGATTTTGTAGTTGAATTTTATAAAATTATTCCTTATCTAAAGCCTTGGTGGAGGATAAATTATTATTTAAATTATTCATATTTCCTTCTTTTTAGAGAATAAAATTATTCCTACTAATGCTTAAAATTCTCACGTAAAGCTTAGCTGGAAGGATAAAATCTCCTTTTAAATTATTAATAAAATTGTAAGAGGATAAAACCTCTCGGTTAACTTTTCAATATTCTGTATTTATATTTTATTTAAATTATTTTCTTAATTGAAGCAAAGGATAGAAACATTATCTTTTTTTTAATTATTTTATCTTGTTGATGGATAAAATTTGAGCTGAGAAGATCATGCATCGAGGCACTATAAATAGAAGCAAGCAAGCCCTCTAACAGATAAGAAAATTTGATTCTGGTTCAAGCTTTGGCGCTCTCTTGCTTCCACGCTCCTCTGCTGCGGTTTGTGCTTTGACTCGACGCTGTCCGACCGCTGCTGGAAGATCGCTCCCAACACCCAAGTGCTTCAGATAAATTTAAGTGTTGGGTAACGAATTTTTTTCTGCACTTAAATTATTTAAGGGGGAAGTGTAGGGCTGTTACACTTCCGCCCAATCTTGTATTCGAATCACTTTATCGGTAGTTTGTCGATAAAGGTTTTTAGTGGATTGCCCACAGGAAAGGTTTAAGGAACCTGGGCCTTCGAGTAGGAGTCGGCGAAGGCTCCGAACGAAGTAAAACTCCTCGTGTAATTTTTTTTATTTTTCGCTTTCGCATTTCGTTTTAATTTTTCCGCTGCGCACGTTATAAAAAGCATCGTACAATTTTCTATCGACTCTGATTTTATAACGAAGATTTTAAAAGTCACGTGATTCACCCCCCCTCTCACGTGCATCGGTCCTACAGTAGGAACTTATGCTTTAATAACAGGGGTCAACCTCACTAGTGCATATGTGTATAGCCAGCCTCACAATCCTCATAGGATAGACTGATAATAATTAAAATGTGAGTATTGCCACTAGGGATGAAAATAGACTAGACGGTCTGTCAGGGGTATGTGGCCTGCCATGGTTTGACCTATTTAGAAATAGGATAATATTTAGATTTGTTTCATAGCCTATTTTTCTTATCAGGTCAGACTCAGACTCAATATAAAGACTATTAAGCCTGACAGGTTAGCTTGGGCATATTAAGATTAGATACATATGTATATATTTGTAGGTCTACTTGTTTGAGGCATGTATGATGCAAGGCCTGTGTTTAAGGTCTATGTCATGCAAGACCTGTTAAGGTTGATTTTCGATCCGCTTAATGCTTTGGCATGTTGGCTGTATAAAGTGTTTTAATTTACAGGCTTTGTAAATAGGTCGCAAGCCAGGCCAGATTATTGAACAGGTCATGCTTAGGCTAATAACAAAGCCTATAACAAGCCACAGGCCAGACTTAAGTCATTTTGTTACCATAAAGTCATTTTGTTACCATATATGCCTGATCTGTTAAGGTAAAAATCTGGTCTGTTTTTATCTCTAATTGTCATTTTAAATTCGAAGGTCAAAATCTGACAAAGTCAACGTGTCTGCTCTCCACATACGCTAGATATAGTATTCAAATCTTCATAATTTATCTTTTTCGTGTCCGTCTACGGACGGGCTGACGGTACGCTGACCTTTTGCCAGCTAGAGCGAGAATGGTCACGTGGATGTCACGTGAGAATTATCGCTTTTGATAGAGGTTACGCCCTCGACTCATCGATTTTGCCGCAATGGCTGTAAGGCTTCACTTCCGGCCACCGGCCGCCACGGCTGCACTCTGCTCGAAGCTGTCCGCCTCCCGCAGCCTTCCGGCGAGGGACAGAGTCATAGACTTCGGCAAGCACAAGGGTAGGATGCTCGGCTCCCTCCCTTCCTCCTACCTTCAGTGGGTCTCCAAGAATCTCCGCGCTCGGGATTTCGAGAAGTGGGCTCGATTGGCCGACGAGGTCCTTCGCGACTCCGTCTATCGCGACCGCCTGGAGTGGGAGGCAGCGGAGCGGATTCTCACCGGGGACACCTGCCGCCGGAGCTCCTCCGGCCCCGCCGATTCGCCTGTTGCCGACCTAATCGAGGTCAGCGAGCGCTTCGGGTGGGACAACGAGGATAAGGCCGCGTGGGCTCGCATCGATTTCGGGCTCCTGGGAACCTCCAACGGCGGGCGAATACCCCGCGTCCGGAAAGGCTCTGCAGAACCAGCGAGGAAGTCGATCTATCTGGGTGTAAAATCCAACATTTCAAGAATTAATCCTGACTTGAGTAAGGGAAAGCAGGAAGCCTCCTCCATGGATCCGGAAGTTTCCACCTTGAGAGCAGATTGGAAGAGATCTAACGCTGGGAGCGCTGGTGGTGGAAGAAAGGCAGGGCCTTTGAGCAAGGGACATCGATTTACGATCGAGGGACGAGACAAGGAAGAAAGAGGAAAGGGGGTGGAAATGGAAGCAGCGGCGAAGACGGGGAACATAGAGGAAAAGAGGCAGAGGAGACGATTCAAGAGGGAGCAGCAGCTCCAGATGGTTCGGAGAGAGGTTGGAGTGGAAATAGTAGGGGAAGGAAGAGGCAACGCTGTGGAGGACATGGGCGAAGAGATTGCCAATCCATTTCCTGGAAGACGAGCCCTGTTGGAGAAGGCGAGAAGAAGACAATTTGATCGAGGTCACAGGTTCGAGGGTCGTCAGTTGCACACGGGATAAAATCTTGGTCTGCTGGTATTAATTTTCTCGACCCCAGGCGCCTCACCACACCAGATATAACCGTGATTTACCTCCTCCGTGTTGGTCCTGGGGCGGGCTGGCGGGGGCCGCTGAGGTGGCGGATCCACCTTTTTTTGGTTTTGGTCTTTTGCTTTTCTTTCGCCTGGGGTTCGAATGACGGGATTGGTAGGACGTAATATGTCAAAAAGTCTTTCTTTCCCATCTTTTACATCCGGTTTGAAAATCTTTTAAGTAAGGTATTGATCAGAATTAATTAGTAAATAACAAAAGTAAATTAAATTTAGAATCAATCAGAATTGAAATTAATTATTATACTTTTACCATTTTATTCTTCAAGCAAAATGAAGATCATCAAGCAAAATGAAGATGAAGTTTATTTTATTAAGAAGAGCGCAGTCTGAAACGGCGCTGAGCAGCGGAGCAGGGTTGCAGTAGTCGAAAAGGTACTGATTTGTTTTATTAAGAAGGGTGAATTAGTAATTTAAAATTTGGAAGGGAATTTCCATCCCAAATCAGACCCAAAGAGGTCTGATTTATTTTGGGGGTGTGAAAAGAATTGGAATTCAATTTCTTTCCAATTCCTTCCTAAAAATTACTTACAAAGGAGAGAATTGAATTCCAATTTCAAAAGAATTCTAATTCCTTCATTTTCAAATATGGTGTTACATTCTCAATCATCATGATTTATTTTTTTCGTATTGATCATGAGACGGATTGATCGAGACATTGACTAAGAACATTTCATCTTTTTGCCACTCTTTTGGTTTTCTTTATGTGCCGAGCAGTTTCATTAATTTGTTTGATTGATGATGATGATTTTAGATATTTAAAATTTAATTTTTAATTATTATAATTTTTATAAAAAATTTTATCTACGTGCAATCATGAATATTAAAATTTTAAATTATTCATTATAAATATTATTTTGATTTATTTAAAATTTTAAATTGTTCATCATAAATATTATTTTGATTTATTTAACCGATAGAAATATTTGTGTGGAGTATCCCGTCAATTTTTTTCTTATTAGTTAATTTATTATTTATGAATGTTTTTGAGTTTTTTTTTTTGCATAAAATATCTGCCTTTCTTGCAAAAAGGGTAAAAGTAGAGGTGGTTTTGACAAATAACTTCAGGCCGCTCCTTCGTCATCCTCCTTCCTAACGGTCATATTTCGCCCCGTCACTCCAAAACCAGCTCATCCCCACTTCTTCTTGACCGTTTCATTCTGCAACTTTAATCCCCCCCGATTCGTCGTTCCTCTCTCTCTCTCTGCTTCGATCTGCTCCCATGAAGAAGCTCTAAGCTGCTCCCGCAGGCAGCCTCGCCCCCCTCTCTGGAGCCAGATAGAGAGATCTCGGTTTCCTCCTTTTACAATGGGTTGCTTTCTTGGCTGCTTCAAGGGTTCCAAGGATCGGAAGCGCCGCCGATCGCCTAAGAGATCGCCGCCGCGCGATCACCGGGTGTGCTTGCTTGATCCCCTCCTTCGCTCGATTTTCTAGGTTTTGGAGTCCGTTGGTCGTTACGAATTATTTCGTGCAGGTAAGCGAAAGATACCGGCAGCCGATCCCCTCGGCGAAGCAGATCTCCCCGAATCTCAGCGCGCCGAAGCTTCCGCCTCCGGTGGAAGAGGTTGCCGTTGCAGTCGATCTTCCGGAGCCGAAGTATTGTGTTCCTTTTTCTTGAGGGCATTGCAGCATTTTTTGTGCTCGATTCAGTCGTGAATTTGAGATTTTTTTGGCAGGCAGAATGTGGAGCAGGGGAACGCCAGCAGCGCCAAGAAGAAGGTGACCTTCGATTTAAACATTAGGACGTACGAACAAGTTCCTTCCGACGATAATATAGATAGTGCGTCCGAGGATGACCGAGAGACTGAACAAATCGACGAGGAGGAGAGGCCAGGGCAAAAAGACGAATCTTATCCGAAGTTGGGAGCTTTCCCTTCGAATCATAGGTACGAGAACTGTGAGAGCAGCGACGACGACCACGGCAGTGAATTTGGAGAAGACGAAGACGAATTTGACAGTGACTTCGACGACGAAGAAGAAGAATACGAGATCCAAGGGAATGAGGAAGAGTCCTATGATTCCTTCTTTTCTCTACCAATTGATAAGGAGCCGCAAGGTCTACAAGACGAGGTCAGTAGCACCGAACCCTACTCTGCATCCTCGCCTCTATTGGGAAAACAGCAGATTCCGGCCGCCGGTGGCAGCACGCGCGACCGGAGCCAGTTCGTGCATCCGGTTCTCATCCCCGTCGAGAACCTGTCGCAATGGAAGGAAATCAAGGCGCGTGCCGTCCCGGCGACGAATCCCAGCAAACAAAACCTCTGCGACGAGCAGGAGAACAAGCCGACGCTGATCGCCGAGCCGGAGATCAAAGTGAAGAAACCCCGAGTTCCAACTTTTCCAACCAAACAGGAGGTCTCAGTGGACGCTAGCCTCTCGAACTGGTTACCGTCCTCGGACAATTCGACCGTGGAGACGCCTCAACCGAGCAATTCTCATCTGTCGAACTCGTCGTTTAGCCGAGAGGACCGCCCAATTTTGGGCGCCTTAACCATTGAAGATATCAAGCTATCGTCGATGACATCCTCGCCGCGGAGATCTCCTAGCAGGAGTCCTCCGGCGGATGAAATTCCAATTGTAGGCACCGTCGGCCGGTACTGGAACTGTGAGAACCAAGGAGAGGACTCAGCTTCTTCTCGTCCTTCCACCAGACTCGCCAAAGGGATTCCAAACACTACCAATAAATATAGAGAGGTAAGATTGCCAAACACATCAATTATCATGCTAAAATCTTCTTCTCGAGTGAAATAGTACGATGAAAACTCTCACATTTTGAGATTGAAAAAGTAAAACAAAAAAATTTATATGGAAGCATTAACTTTTGCGTTTGGTTATTTCAGGATAAGGCTGTGAACTGGCACACGACTCCATTTGAAGTGCGTCTGGAGAGAGCTCTCCAGGATGGTGCTGCTTGAGCTCGCAAAATTTGAGATTCATGATTGATTGTATCTGTAATTTCTTGTGTGTTTTTCTTCCAGGGTCATTGCTCTTCTTCAGATAGTTGGATTGCTTGAACGAGTGAAAACTGTGTTTTTAAGTTGGTTGAATGTTGATCTTGATTTGTAACTGTAATCAACTATTCTTTCCATTTGATTGTAGCAATTTGTTTTTTTTTAATCGGTAAATGTGTGATTGTATGTATACGGGACAAAATGTACCAGGCTGCACTTGAGTGTTTAATCAGGCCCGTGTAAACAGCCAACACATGTATCCGTACTCTCTTGAATATTAAATGGCACGCACTAAGACAATCAGTATTCATTGCCACCCGAAACATAATATATCATAGAAGAAATAACGGTGAATTACAATAAACTCCTTAATGGGGAGTTAAATTTTATATTCAATCCCTATTTATATTTTTTTTTTATTAATTCTCTAATGGATTGAATATGAAAGAGTAAAAATTGAGTATACATCAATGAAAAATGAGTATAAAAGAATAAAAAGTGAGTATAAAAGAGTGAAAATTGAGTATGCAATTTTTTGATGTGGTGGATGGAACCTTATATATTCAATTTTCTAATTTTTATACTCAACTTTTCAACTTTTATACTCACAAAGCTATCTTGTCAATTCCATTAAAGACTGTATGTAAATAAAAGTTTGGGTAGAGATTACATGCAAAATTTAGAAGTGAGGAGTTAAAGCAAATTTACCCAAGAAACGAAAACTTTAGTCTAGGATTGTTTCCAGACTCGTAGCATCTTTTTATATGTGGGCATTCGATATTGCATGTGAAATCACCCCTGATCCATCTCCACACTCAACAATAGGGGGAGTTGAAGAAGATATGCTCCTACGTTACTGCCTGATGTTCACTTATGTATAATTTTTGTTTATTTCTGACGAAAAATCTCCCATGCGCCATTATTCAGAATGTTATTGTCATGGGATAGATTGACGATTAGCACATCAACTATTATCACAATGAATAAATCTTGGCAAAATCAAATATTTATCCTCCCTTATGCGTTAGCCAATATCTAAATTAGTATCCTCGTGATTTACCTTCTCTATATTAGTTATGAGACGGATTGACGGAGGTACTGAAGATAAGCGAATCACTTTTTACATCTATCATGCGACTAAGTTTAGATAGTGATCCGGGCGAATGGTTTTTTAGAAGGGTTGGAGGCCCGGTCGGGTCCGATCTAGCATGGCCCGAATCAGGAGAAGTTAAGCCGGGTTGCTCTCGGGCTCATGGGCCTGGCCCGAGGCTTAACCAGAAGACCGAAGGTCGAGGTAGATAAGGTCCCGGTTCAGGTTCAAATGCTCGGGGTCGGGCACCCGAGGTCGGGCACTCGGGGTCGGTCACCCGAGGTCGGACACTCGGGGTCGGTCACCCGAGGTCAAGGAGTCCCTAGCCGAGTACCCTGAGTTCGCTCCATGAGTGTAGGCTTAGAATCCAAGCTTACCTGACCGACTTAGCCTATGAGTTATAGCGAGCCGACAGAATAATTACAGCTCGCCCCTGTCAGTAATGATGTAACAGACCTCTGACATAATCACCATCTGACAGAGTCGCCTGCTAGAGCCGCCGAATGTTAATGAAAATCAGAAGAGGCAGTTTAGACAGGGTGTTAGGCGACTGTGACAGTCTCACAGGGTGAATAAGGCTGCCACAGGTCCAGTCTGCCAACTGATCATTCCTTAATGAGACAGGACAGCTCTGACATGGCAGAGAGCTTCCCCTTCCCTATATAAATCCCCCTTTGGGCTCCAAAAAAGGGGATTGCTGCCACTGTGCAACCACACCACTACTTTGTGAGCTCCATTTCGGTCCGAGCCGAGTGACTTGAGCTTGAGCCCTATTCGAGCCCGAGCCGGACCCCCGAGTTATAGTAGACCGGGTCGTCTTGGTCAGACCGAGTCATCCGAGTGAGAACCGGTCTTCGCTTGTCGACAGGATCAAATTTGGCGCCGTCTGTGGGAATCTGCCTGATCGAAAGCCGAAGATGAGTGACTCCAACCGGGTGACCGTGACACTTTCACAGGAAGACCTTGATCTGCTAGTAGCAGCCAAAGCCCAAAAGCTAGTGACAGAGCAAAGAATGGCCGCCCAACCCACTCAAGAAGGCCCAGCCGAGCCCACCGCTCACGTGGGCACTGAAGGAGGAGTTCGCCAAGGAGACAACCCTCATTTTCATCGAGCACTGTTTAGCCCGGCCGAGGGGGCAGGACAGTCTGACCCTCATGAAGCCTCCTCCAGTCAAGCTAGAGCTAACAAAGGGAAAGCTCCCCTCAGTCAGGACGCAGCTGAGCGTACCAGGTTCTCCTTTTCCAGCCAAGTCTTACAAGAACCAGTCCCCAAGCACTTTTGACTTCTGTCCATTCCTGAGTATGGAGGGGTAGACAGACCTTGAAGAGCATCTGATGAAGTTCGAGAATGCCTCGCTGCTGCATCAATATTCAGATGGTATAAAGTGTCGAGCTTTCCTGACCACCTTGGCAGGGCCGACCCAGAGATGGTTTGATAGGTTGCCAGAGGGATCCGTAAGGAACTTTGCCGATTTCAAGAGAGTATTCCTCCAGCATTTTGCAAGTAGTAAGAGACACCATAAGATCAGCCTGAACCTTTTCACCTTGAAGCAGGGCCCCAAGGAACCCTTGAAGGCTTACATTAGAAGATTCAATCAGGTTGCATTGGATGTACCTACTGCCACATCCGAGGTGCTGATCAGTGCCTTCGCCCAAGGCCTACAAGAAGGTGAATTCTTCAGGTCACTGATCCGAAAACCCCCCAAGGACTTTGAAAGCCTACTGGGCAAAGCTACCAAGTATGTGGATGTGGAAGAAGCGCAAGCTGCCAGATGGCCGGAAGCCAGACCTGCACCCGAGACTCCTCAGCATCATCAGAGAACCATGCCTCCTGGAGGACCTCTCAGAAGTCCCCGAGCTATGGGACACAGACAGGGAGCCGAGCGGGGCATAGTTCAACAGGTGGCTCAGGGTTGCCTCCCAACCAGATGGCAGCCCTACTGTTCTTTCCATAACAGCCACACTCATGACCTCCAGGACTGCTGGCAGGCCAGTCGGGGTCGAGGTCGCACCGGCCGAGGGACCCCGAGAGGAGCCCATCAGGGGGGTGGTCGCGGCCGAGGAAGAGCACTTCCGAACCAGCAAGAGCCCAGTGCCCGAGCGACCACCCCTGCAGCCAGACAGTTATTCCCGACTCCCGACTCCCCCGGGCAAGGAAATGCAAGTGAAGAACAAGCCAATCAGCAGAATGCCGTGCATGGGTCCATCAACGTGATTTCTGGTGGCCCCACTTATGGAGACTCTAACCGAGCTCGGAAGTCCCAGGTTAGACGTCTGGATATCTATCAGGTGGGTTGCAGTTCAGCTCAAGCCCAAGGGCCACAAATTAGTTTTGGCCCTTCGGACCTGCAAGGAGTGGAAGTACCCCATGACGATGCACTGGTCATCACGACAGTTATAGCAAATTATCAGGTCCACAGGATCATTGTAGACACGGGGAGCTCAGTGAACATTCTGTACTTGAAAGTATTTGAGCAGCTGCAATTTGAGACCACCGAGTTGCAGCCTGTGGCCACACCTTTGTTTGGATTCACAGGGAATGAAGTCCAGCCCCTTGGCCAAATCAAATTGGCCATCTCACTCGGGGAAGAGCCCCTGAGAAGAACCAGGTGGTCAACCTTCCTAGTTGTGGATACACCTTCTGCTTATAACGCCATCCCGGGCAGACCAGCGCTGAACGAATTCCGAGCGGTATCGTCGACATTCTATCTGAAGGTCAAACTCCCAGTGGGAGACCAAGTTGGTGAAGTTAGAGGGGACCAGAAGGTAGCGTGCCGGTGCTATGTTGACGATGTCCGGGTGGTAGTGAGGAAGACCTTCCGAGCTCTTCCTGCCAGTTGTAATATGGTGCAACCCTCTCCTTGGGCTGAGCTAATAGAAGAAAAGGAAGAAGTCCAGCTCTTGCCCTATCGAGAAGAGACCAAGGTGAGGATAGCCCCTGGACTGTAGCCCGACCTCAAGCAGCGGTTAGTAGAATGTCTGACCGAAAATCAAGATGTATTCGCCTGGTTCCAACGAGATTTGAAAGGGGTCAGACCCGAGGTCATGGAGCACAAGCTGCATGTTTACCCTAATGCCCGACCGGTGAAGCAAAGGAAGAGAGATTTTAGCCCTGAGCAGAACAAAATCATTCAGGCAGAGGTGGAAAGGCTGCTGGAGGCAGGACATATCTGGGAGGTGCAGTTCCCTGCTTGGCTGGCCAATGTAGTGTTGGTCTCTAAGCCGGGAGACAAGTGGAGAGTCTGCATAGACTTCAGAGACCTTAATAAGGCTTGCCCCAAAGACTGCTACCCACTCCCCCGAATCGATCAGATGGTAGACTCCACTGCAGGAAGTGAGCTCATTTGCATGCTAGATGCTTATCAAGGATATCATCAAGTGTCGCTGTCCCCAAATGATCAAGAAAAGGTTAGCTTTGTCACAGCTGAGGGCACCTATTATTACACGGTCATGCCATTCGGGCTCAAGAATGCAGGGGCAACATACCAAAGGTTGATGAACAAGGTGTTTAAAGAGCAGCTCGGGAGGAATGTGGAGGTATATGTACGTAGATGATATTCTCATCAAATCCCTCCGGGCGGCCGACCTGATAGCAGATGTGAGAGAAACTTGTTGCACTCTCCGAAGGTATGACCTTAAGCTCAATCCATCTAAGTGCCTCTTTGGAGTTAAGAGTGAAAAATTCCTCGGCTACATCCTGACTGAACGAGGAATAGAAACTAATCCGGGCAAGGTAAAAGCTCTGCTAGACATGCCTCCACCCAGAAACTTGAAGGAAGTCCAGCGTTTGACGGGAAGGATCACAACCCGCTCCCGGTTCATCTCTCGGTCGGCTGATAGGAGTCTGCCCTTCTTCAAGATTTTACGCAAGGCCACCAAGTTCTAGTGGGATGCTGAGTGTGACCAAGCTTTTGAAGAATTGAAGACTTACTTGGTCAGCCTGCCAGTGCTGGCCAAGCCTGAAGAGGGAGAGCCATTATATGTTTATTTGTCAGCTACTGAGGGAGCCGTGAGTGCTGTTGTAACACCCGCTTTTTTTTTTTTTTGACCACCATAAAGCGGTGCTACGTTAACATACTTAGGGCATGTAGACATCATAACGCAGCGGAAAACTTTAAACTTACACCTACATGCACTTGCTATCATTCCTAGCATCATAACATACTTAGCATCATGTCATACTTAGCATCATGTTATACTTTAGCATTCTGTCATCCTTTAGCATCATATCATAGAGTCATAGTCATATTCAAGTACTTAGTGGTAAAGGTAAAGTTCTATCATAAGGCAAGCAAACATATGGTCTCTTGGCCAAGTCACTATCACACACATTCTGCGAAGCCCTCCTGCTGCTTCCTTACTGTTCCTTTGCGTGATCTGCGGTATAAGATAATAAAACTATAAGCACACAGGCTTAGTAAGACTCTTTCCTACTCACTAAAACCGTCCGTCACTTAATCATAAGCATATGAAACATTAGCACTCTTAGCGCTTTACTTAGAACATCATCCTTAGCATCACTTAGCATTCATTTGACATGTCATGGACATAGCTTCACCCCATTCATAGCATGGCATAAACATAACCATAAACATTCGGGTATGGCATAATTATTGACATAACATAAACATCGTAAACAATCATAGCATGGCATAATACTTGATATAGACATAAATAAAATCATGACATAAATCTAATTACAATCATGGCATCCCATACTAGCATGAGCATGAACAAAATAATGGCATTCTAACGTAACATAAACATAATTAAACCATGGCATCCTAAACTAGCATAACATCATGGCATCCTAAACTAACATAAACATAGATAAAGTCATGGCATCCTAAACTATCATAAACATAAGTAAAGCATGACATTCTAAACTAGCATAAAATCATGGCATCCTAAACTAACATAAACATAGATAAAATCATGGCATCCTAAACTATCATAAACATAATTAAAACATGACATTCTAAACTAGCATAAAATCATGACATAAACATAAATAACATCATGGCATAAACCTAAATAATATCATGGCATAAGCTTAAATAATATCATGGCATACACATAAACAAAAATCATGGCATAAACATAAATAAAATCATGGCACAAACATAAATAAAAGCATGGCATACACATAAATAAAATCATGGCATAAACATAAATAAAATCATGGCATGAACATATCTTCATAACATACTTTTCGTAAACATACTTTTCATAACATAATGCATAGCATAAATGGATGCATGTAGCAACTGTGCATATATATATATATATAAGGATGCTTAATCTTGAAAACATGCTTTTAAATACTTGAACATAATCATAACATGCATTGGGCCCTGGCTTGTACCACATTCATTCATCATATGCGCGCATCCCTGAGTAAATACGAGGTAGCTAATCTCGACCTACTAGGGTAAGGACAGTTTCATCGGTAGTCCCGAACCGTAAGGACAGCATCATCGGTAGTCCCGAACCGTGGACAGCATCATCGGTAGTCCAGAACCGTGGACCTTACTTAGGTCCGGTACAAGCCCATAAAATAAAATAAATGCTTTCATATGCTTCTTCATTCATCATCATTCATAGCATATTCATTCGTTCATCATACTTAACCTTCATTCATCATTTCATTCTTAGACATGGCATAGGTACACATCATTCATATAGCATGGCATACACACATAAGCATGTCATACATTCATATCATTCGTAAGACATGGCATACATACATATCATTCATACATCATGGCATACATACATATCATTCCTAAATCATGGCATATGTCTAAACATTCTATGACCTAACGTATATTTCATGACATATAAGCTATAGGTTTAGTTAACATGGTATTCCTTCACCTTACTTAAGCATACCTCCTAATTACCTATACCCTAAGGTACTCTAGGGTACCCCAAAAATTCCCAAAAATTATAGTTACTTACTACACATCATAAGGGCACAGTAGATAACCTTATCATGATTTTTAACATATTTTTAGACCTTTAAAACATGTTGGCCGAAACCCTTGAACTTAAAGTTCTGGGTTTTGCTTCCCTCATGTTGGCCGAGACCCTAGGGTGTCCTAGGGTACTCTAAAAATTCCCAAAAATTACAGTTAACTTCTAAACATCATAAGGAACCAGTAAATAACATTATCATGATTTTTAACATAATTATGGACCTTTAAAACATGCTGGCCGAAACCTTTGAACATAGAAACCTTGATTTTGTTTTCCCTTCAACATTTAATCCGGAACTAACCCATATATCATGCCAAAAATCCCCAAAAATTTCCAATTTACTTCTAAACATCATAAGGGAACATCAAATAATATTATCATGATTTTTAGCATACTTATGGACCTCTAGAACATGCTGGCCGAAACCTTTGAACCAGAGAAACCTGGATTTTGTTTCCCTTCAACATTAAATCCGAAACTAACCCATATATCATGCCAAAAATCCCCAAAAATTTCAATTAACTTCTAAACATCATAAGGGAACATCAAATAATATTATCATGATTTTTAGCATAATTATGGACCTCTAGAACATGCTGGCCGAAACCTTTGAACCATAGAAACCTGGATTTTGTTTCCCTTCAACATTAAATCCGAAACTACCCATATATCAGCCAAAAATCATGGAAAACGTTGGTAACTATTATACACAGGTGAGGGAGTCTTACCTTAGATTTCTTGATTTTTAGACCTTGGATGGAAAGAAGGAAGAAGACTTGACCATACCTAGCCCTTGGAAACTTGAGAAGACCTTAGATCTTGGAGGATGAGACTTTTTGTGAAGTTTTCTCAAGGGAGAAGTCCTCCTTGAGTGCTCGGCAAGAATGGAGAAGGAAGAGAGGAGCAAATGCACTTGATGGCATGAAGAATGAAACTCCCAAACCCCCTTATTAATCAACCATTAAGGTGGTGAATGAAGAGTTTTCTATGGCCCTTCATCTTCCTCTACAATTTAACCACCATTCACTTCCTTTCCTCACAAGAATTCCTTGCTAGGTGAGTTGGTTAAAGCATTCATTGGTTGTAGAAGAGGTCCAAGGTTCAATCCTTGGCCCATGCATCTTTATTTTTATTTTATTTAATCTTTTTTCTTATTTTCGAAAATTCCCCTTTTATTTCGAAAATTCTCCAAAAATGACCCATAATTTTGCCAATATTCCTAAATAAAATTCTTTTATATTTATATGAATTTTACTCAATTAATACCCATTTTTTTCGGAGCTCATTTAAGGCCCATTAGTACCTAATTCCTCAAATTAATTAGAAAAATTAAACTAATACTTACCCATAATCATGCTAATATGTCCCATTAAATCCTATTTATCTTTATACTAATTTCCACCTAAAATCCATCGATAATTATGGTACTAGCAAGCCCATATAAGGCCCATTAGTGCCCTTTTTCCCAATTTAAATGGGAAAACATGGATTTTCTAGGCCAAAGTTTGCATTATTACCTCTAGGTCCTTCGGAAAATTATCTAGACATGCTTAATATTTTAATAAAATATTAAGAGAATTTTCCGGGTCGTTACAATCCCCCATACCTCGTGAAAGTTCGTCCTCGAACTTAGCATAACTCCGAGTACTTGCGCCTCATTTCGTCCTCGCGTTCCCAGGTAGCTTCCTCGAACCGCTGGCTTTGCCATAAGATCTTAACCAAGGGTACCTCCTTACTCCTCAGCTTCTTGACCTCTCTATCCAAAATCCGAAGGGGTCGACTCTCATAACTCAGGTCCTCTTGTATTTGCACTGTCTGCGGCTCGATCACTTGGTCTGTATTCGGGATACACTTTTTAAGCAGGGACACATAGAATACGTTATGGATAGCTGACATCTCTGGAGGTAGCTCCAGCTCGTATGCCACCTTACCAACTCTTTTTAGAATCAGATACGACCCCACATATCTCGGACTCAGCTTTCCTTTCTTCCCAAATCTTGTCACCCCTTTCATAGGAGCCACTTTGAGGAATACCAAATCCCCAACATTAAATTCCAGGGGTCTACGCCGGACATCGGCATAACTCTTCTGCCGACTCTGAGCAGTTTCTATCCGTTGTCGAATATTCTGTATAGCTTGGGTGGTGCTGTTAATGAGATCCGTTGTGTGCCCCATCTCCTTCTTCTCACCACCCTGATACCAACAGATCGGAGACCTACATCTCCTCCCATACAACGCTTCATAAGGTGCCATTCCAATAGTAGCTTGGTAGCTGTTGTTGTATGCGAATTCTGCTAAACACAAATATCGACACCAGCTTCCCTTGAAATCCAAGGCACACGCTCGCAACATGTCTTCTAGTACTTGATTCACCCGTTCAGTTTGCCCATCAGTTTGAGGGTGAAAGGCGGTACTAAATCGCAATTTAGTGCCGAGAGATTTCTGAACACACTCCCAGAAATGCGAAGTAAAACGTCCATCCCTATCTGAGATGATGGTCTTGGGAACTCCATGCAGCCTGATTACCTCCTTAACATATAACTGAGTCAGTTGCTCAATCGAATAAGTCATCTTGATTGCTAAGAAGTGAGCGGACTTAGTCAATCTGTCCACAATGACCCATATCGCATCATATCCATTTGTAGTTCGGGGAAGTCCTGAAATGAAATCCATTGAGACATCTTCCCATTTCCATTCCGGAATTGGAAGTGGCTGCAGAACTCCTCCGGGATGCTGGTGTTCTGCTTTCACTTGCTGACAGGTCATGCAAGTACTGATATGCTGGGCCACATCCCTCTTCATACCGGACCACCAAAACTTCCCCTTCAGATCCTGATACATCTTGGTGGACCCTGGATGCATCGAGTAAGGGGTTCCGTGAGCTTCTGCCAGTATCTCCTTTCGAAGCTCCGGATCATTAGGGATACATAAACGATCCCTAAGGTAGAGTACTCCCCCTTCGGCGATATGAAAACCATCGCCCTTTCCTTCCAGGATCTCCTGTTTTATTTTCTGCAGACTCCTATCCCCATCTTGTTTTTCCACTATATCCTCGAACAGCAGGGGTGATATTGTCATGGTGGAAAGTCGTCCGGAGATGACCTCGACCCCGAAGTTCATAATTTCTTCTTTGAGTGGTCGGGGTAATCTGGCTATGGACATCAGGGTGGCACTTGACTTCCGACTGAGTGCATCGGCCACCTTGTTTGCCTTCCCTGGATGATAGAGGATCTCGCAGTCATAGTCTTTTACCAACTCAAGCCATTGGCGTTGCCTCATATTCAGATCCTTCTGAGTGAAGAAATATCGCAGACTCTGATGGTCCGTATAAATTCGACACTGCGCTCCATACAGATAATGCCTCCATATCTTAAGAGCGAAGACCACCGCAGCCAGTTCCAGATCATCAGTGGGGTAATTTTGTTCATATTCCTTGAGCTGTCAAGAGCCATAGGCAATAACTTTTCCCTTCTGCATAAGTACCGCTCCAAGTCCTAGTTTGGAGGCATCGCTATACATATCAAAGCTCTGATTACATTCTGGAAGGGCAAGGATGGGCGCACTTGTGAGTCTCCTTTTTAGTTCCAAGAAACTATTTTCACAATCTTTTGTCCATTCATACTTCTTATCCCTCCGGGTGAGAGCCGTTAAAGGGGCCGCAATCTTCGAGAAATCCTCCACAAATTTTCTATAATAGCCTGCCAATCCTAGAAAACTTCTGATCTCGCTGGCATTCTTTGGCCGACTCCAGTTATTCACCGCTTCAACCTTCATTGGATCCACCATAACTCCATCTTTAGAAATAATATGGCCCAAAAAGCCCACTTGATCAAGCCAGAACTCACATTTGGAAAATTTCGCATATAGTTGCTTTTCCCGAAGAATCCCTAATACTATCTTCAGGTGCTCCGTGTGCTCCTCTTGGGTCCTCGAATAGATAAGAATATCGTCGATGAAGACGATCACAAATTTGTCGAGGAACGACGAGAACACCCGATTCATAAGGTCCATAAACATAGCAGGGGCATTCGTCACGCCAAAAGGCATAACAACAAACTCAAAGTGCCCGTACCTCGTTCGGAAAGCCGTCTTTGGAATATCCTCCTGTTTTACTCTAACCTGATGATAACCAGACCTCAGATCGATCTTTGAGAAAACAGTGGCTCCCTTTAATTGGTCAAACAGATCATCTATCCTCGGAAGGGGATACCTGTTCTTTATTGTTACGTCATTCAGCGCTCGGTAATCTATGCACATTCGCATAGATCCGTCTTTCTTCTTCACAAACAGTACCGGAGCTCCCCACGAGGAATGACTAGGGCGAATAAATCCCTTATCCAACAACTCCTGTAACTGTTCCTGAAGCTCCTTCAATTCAATTGGCGCCATACGGTAAGGTGCCTTTGAGATCGGGTTAGTACCAGGAATTAATTCAATCTCAAATTCAACTTCTCTCTCAGGAGCTAATCCAGGTAATTCCTCTGGGAAAACCTCTGGGTAATCACATACCACCCGAACATCTTCCAGCTTCCGATTCTTCTCTTGACCGGCATCAACCACATATGCTAAAAATCCAGTATATCCTTTGTCTAACATCTTCTGGGCTTGGAGAGCTGATAAATATTTCCCGGTTCTTTTCCTTGGCTCCCCGATGAACTCGAACTTAGAACTTCCCTCAGGTCGAAAGACCACCTTTCGCTTACGGCACTCAATAGACGCACCGTATTTACCCAGGAAATCCATTCCTATAATAACATCATAATCTTTCATGTCGAGCACTATCAGATCGCAGTACAGTTCCCTTCCTGCAATTCTGACTGGCACTGCACCCATCACATGAGTGGATGTCATGATTTCCCCCGAGGGTAGGGTCGTTAAGAACCTGCAGTTTAGCACTTGCGGAAGCCTATCTATCTTCTTGGTAAAGGGTACCGAGACGAATGAGTGTGTTGCCCCAGTATCAAATAATGCAGTAGCATACTGACTGGAAATAAGTATCTGACCTGTGACAACCGTGGAAGCTTCCGCAGCGTCCTCCTTGGTAACCGAGAAAACCCTGGCATTTGTCTCCATTGGAGGAGCCTCTAGCAGTGGGGTACCCTCCAGCTCGGCCGGCATATAATATAATTTCGCTGGTGCTCCTTGGTACTGAGCCAGTGGTTGGGGAGAGACCTGATTCTTGGTAGGGCAGGAAGCCGCCATATGCCCTTCCACACCACAATTGTAACACCGGTTCGTACCCTTGCAACATTCCCCGGAGTGGTTTTTCCCGCATGTTGCGCACGGGGAAGGCTTGAGCTGCTTATTTGCTGGGCTCCCTTGAGTGTTGTTCCATGGTTTTCGTTTACCACTCTGATCTCCCTTCCAGTTGGTTTGATTGCTCTGGGCCTTTTGACCTCCTAAGCAATCATTAATAGAGGGAACATTAAGGGTAATAAGAGCGAGAATCAAGCATCTTAGAATAAACTTGATTCTTACTTTCGTTCGTCGCCTTCCTTTGCTGAATGATACTATTCAAATAGTGCTCAGTAAGTAAAGCACTACTAAACAGTTCCTCGGCGGTCTGGGGCCTATTAACTCCACCAGCCACGTTCAGAGCTATTTCGGGTCGTAACATCTTCAGCATAAGTCGGACCCTCTCTTTCTCTGTGCGGACTAGCTCAGGACACAGGCGGGCCAGTCGATTAAATTTCTTCACGGCTTCATTGACCGAGAGGTTGCCCTGACGAAATTCCGTAAACTCGTCGTAGTGTTTGGTTGTAACCCGCATATTGAAGAATTCTTCAAAGAATTCTGCTTCAAAATCGGCCCACGCCATTTGGTTTACTTGCCTCTTGGTCCTGACCCTCTCCCACCACATTCTGGCATCCCCAGACAGGCAGAATGATGCGCACTTGACCTTCTCCTGCTCAGGCCAGTCTAACAGCTCCAGTGTACTTTCCACCGTCTTGAACCATGCCTGGGCGTCCCAGGGTTCGCCGGTACCCGTGAAATTCTCCAGTTTCAGTCTTAACCACTGGATCAAATAAGCCTCCTGTCGCGCCTCAGGAGTATGTGCAACCGTAGGCGCCACCGGCGCAGTAGTCTGGTTCACTGGTGGAGTAGTAGAGTTCTCCTGCTGGTTCATTAAGGTGTTAATAGTTTGCTGCTGCTGGTTCATAATACTTGATATAGACATAAATAAAATCATGACATAAATCTAATTACAATCATGACATCCCATACTAGCATGAGCATGAACAAAATAATGGCATTCTAACGTAACATAAACATAATTAAACCATGGCATCCTAAACTAGCATAACATCATGGCATCCTAAACTAACATAAACATAGATAAAGTCATGGCATCCTAAACTATCATAAACATAAGTAAAGCATGACATTCTAAACTAGCATAAAATCATGGCATCCTAAACTAACATAAACATAGATAAAATCATGGCATCCTAAACTATCATAAACATAATTAAAGCATGGCATTCTAAACTAGCATAAAATCATGGCATAAACATAAATAACATCATGGCATAAACCTAAATAATATCATGGCATAAGCTTAAATAATATCATGGCATACACATAAACAAAAATCATGGCATAAACATAAATAAAATCATGGCACAAACATAAATAAAAGCATGGCATACACATAAATAAAATCATGGCATAAACATAAATAAAATCATGGCATGAACATATCTTCATAACATACTTTTCGTAAACATACTTTTCATAACATAATGCATAGCATAAATGGATGCATGTAGCAACTGTGCATATATATATATAAGGATGCTTAATCTTGAAAACATGCTTTTAAATACTTGAACATAATCATAACATGCATTGGGCCCTGGCTTGTACCACATTCATTCATCATATGCGCGCATCCCTAAGTAAATACGAGGTAGCTAATCTCGACCTACTAGGGTAAGGACAGCTTCATCGGTAGTCCCGAACCGTAAGGACAGCATCATCGGTAGTCCCGAACCGTGGACAGCATCATCGGTAGTCCAGAACCGTGGACCTTACTTAGGTCCGGTACAAGCCCATAAAATAAAATAAATGCTTTCATATGCTTCTTCATTCATCATCATTCATAGCATATTCATTCGTTCATCATACTTAACCTTCATTCATCATTTCATTCTTAGACATGGCATAGGTACACATCATTCATATAGCATGACATACACACATAAGCATGGCATACATTCATATCATTCGTAAGACATGGCATACATACATATCATTCATACATCATGGCATACATACATATCATTCCTAAATCATGACATATGTCTAAACATTCTATAACCTAACGTATATTTCATGACATATAAGCTATAGGTTTAGTTAACATGGTATTCCTTCACCTTACTTAAGCATACCTCCTAATTACCTATACCCTAAGGTACTCTAGGGTACCCCAAAAATTCCCAAAAATTATAGTTACTTACTACACATCATAAGGGCACAGTAGATAACCTTATCATGATTTTAAACATATTTTTAGACCTTTAAAACATGTTGGCCGAAACCCTTGAACTTAAAGTTCTGGATTTTGCTTCCCTCATGTTGGCTGAGACCCTAGGGTGTCCTAGGGTACTCTAAAAATTCCCAAAAATTAAAGTTAACTTCAAACATCATAAGGAACCAGTAAATAACATTATCATGATTTTTAACATAATTATGGACCTTTAAAACATGCTGGCCGAAACCTTTGAACATAGAAACCTTGATTTTGTTTTCCCTTCAACATTTAATCCGAAACTAACCCATATATCATGACAAAAATCCCCAAAAATTTCAATTAACTTCTAAACATCATAAGGGAACATCAAATAATATTATCATGATTTTTAGCATACTTATGGACCTCTAGAACATGCTGGCCGAAACCTTTGAACCATAGAAACCTGGATTTTGTTTCCCTTCAACATTAAATCCGAAACTAACCCATATATCATTCCAAAAATCCCCAAAAATTTCAATTAACTTCTAAACATCATAAGGGAACATCAAATAATATTATCATGATTTTTAGCATAATTATGGACCTCTAGAACATGCTGGCCGAAACCTTTGAACCATAGAAACCTGGATTTTGTTTCCCTTCAACATTAAATCCGAAACTAACCCATATATCATGCCAAAAATCCCCAAAAATTTCAATTAACTTCTAAACATCATAAGGGAACATCAAATAATATTATCATGATTTTTATCATAATTATTGACCTCTAGAACATGCTGGCCGAAACCTTTGAACCATAGAAACCTGGATTTTGTTTCCCTTCAACATTAAATCCGAAACTAACCCATATATCATGCCAAAAATCATGGAAAACGTTGGTAACTATTATACCATAGGTGAGGGAGTCTTACCTTAGATTTCTTGATTTTTAGACCTCGGATGGAAAGAAGGAAGAAGACTTGACCACACCTAGCCCTTGGAAACTTGAGAAGACCTTAGATCTTGGAGGATGAGACTTTTTGTGAAGTTTTCTCAAGGGAGAAGTCCTCCTTGAGTGCTCGGCAAGAATGGAGAAGGAAGAGAGGAGCAAATGCACTTGATGGCATGAAGAATGAAACTCCCAAACCCCCTTATTAATCAACCATTAAGGTGGTGAATGAAGAGTTTTCTATGGCCCTTCATCTTCCTTTACCATTTAACCACCATTCACTTCCTTTCCTCACAAGAATTCCTTGCTAGGTGAGTTGGTTAAAGCATTCATTGGTTGTAGAAGAGGTCCAAGGTTCAATCCTTGGCCCATGCATCTTTATTTTTATTTTATTTAATCTTTTTTCTTATTTTCAAAAATTCCCCTTTTATTTCGAAAATTCTCCAAAAATGACCCATAATTTTGCCAATATTCCTAAATAAAATTATTTTATATTTATATGAATTTTACTCAATTAATACCCATTTTTTCGGAGCCCATTTAAGGCCCATTAGTACCTAATTCCTCAAATTAATTAGAAAAATTAAACTAATACTTACCCATAATCATGCTAATATGTCCCATTAAATCCTATTTATCTTTATACTAATTTCCACCTAAAATCCACCGATAATTATGGTACTAGCAAGCCCATATAAGGCCCATTAGTGCCCTTTTTCCCAATTTAAATGGGAAAACATGGATTTTCTAGGCCAAAGTTTGCATTATTACCTCTAGGTCCTTCGGAAAATTATCTAGAATGCTTAATATTTTAATAAAATATTAAGAGAATTTTCCGGGTCGTTACAGCTGTGCTTGTAACCCAGAAAGAGGCAGAGCAACAACCTGTATACTTCTTTGGGCATTTACTTAAAGAAACCGAGTGTAGGTATACTACACTCGAGAAATTGGCTTACGTGCTTGTATTGATGGCTCGGCGACTGCGCCCTTACTTCTTGGCTCATCCCATTCGAGTGTTGACCAACAGTACACTCGGGATGGTGCTAGTTAACCCAGAGATTTCAGGTCGGATGGTTAAATGGACAACGGAGTTGAGTGAGTATGATATCCAGTACCAGCCCCGGACTGCAATCAAAGCTCAAGAGTTAGCCGATTTTCTCAGTGAACTTCATATTGAAAGGGAGGAAGAGACTTGGAAAGTGTATGTAGATGGTTCGGCCACGCGGGCAGGAAGCGGCATCGGAGTCTTGTTGGTGTCTCCTAAGGGAGATCAACTCCAGCTGGCCGTGCGTCTAGAGCACCGTACCACTAACAATCAAGCAGAATATGAAGCTCTCTTGGCCGGCCTGCAAGCCGCCAAGCATGTAGGGGCCACTCGGGTTATATTACACTCAGACTCTCAGTTGGTGACTCGGCAAGTATCTAGGCAATTCGAAGTAAATAATAAGAAGTTACAAGTTTATGTGGATGCCTATAAGCAATTGCAGACCGAGTTCCAAGAGGTTTAGGTCTTACAGATCCCCCTAGGGGACAATTTCAAAGCGGATGAGTTGGTTAGACTGACCAGCGCCATCCATCCATGGGTCTTCACTCAGCCTTCGCCTCAGGTCATGCTAGTGGCTCAGATAGAAAGGGAAATAGAAATTGAAGTACAACGAGATTGGAGAGCTCCATTCATTGCCTACCTACGAGAGGGGACTCTCCCAGACAGTCCCGAGCAAGCAAGGATACTGAAGATAAGAGCGGCTCGGTTTACTCTGATAGGAGATGTGCTATACAAGCGAGCCTTTTCTCAGCCATTACTCAAGTGCCTAGGAGAGGAAGATGCAAATTATGTGTTGAGAGAAGTACACCTGGGGTCTTGCGGAAATCACTCAGGAGGTCGGTCTATGGCCAGGAAGGTTTTGCTTGCTGGTTACTTTTGGCCTACACTCAAGAAAGACTCAGAACAGCTAGCCCTCTCTTGCCTTTCTTGTCAAAAGCATCAGAACTTATCTCATCGGCCGGTCGAGATGCTAAGAACGTCCACTGTGTCCTGCCCCTTTGATCAGTGGGGCATGGATATTGTGGGGTCATTCCCTCGGGCGGCCGCTTAGAAGAAATTCTTGTTGGTGACAGTAGATTACTTTTCCAAGTGGATTGAGGCAGAAGCTCTGGCCCGGATCACCGAGCAAGCAGTAAAGAAGTTCTTATGGCAAAATATTTTCTGTCGATATGGCATACCACACAAGTTGATGTCAGACAATGGTTGGCAGTTCCAGGGTCGGAAGATAAGGGAATGGTGTGAAGGCTTTGGGATCAAGCAGGCATTCACTTCAGTGGCTTATCCCCAAAGTAATGGTCAGACTAAAGTAGCTAATAGGGAGATTCTGAAGGGACTCAGAACCAAGTTAGACCAAGTGGGCGGATCTTGGGTGGATGAGCTGCCCGGTATTCTATGGGCTCTCCGGACCACCCCCAAAGAGGGATTGGGTTGCACTCCTTTTCAGTTAGTGTACGGCAGTGAAGCTGTGGTTCCCATGGAGGTCGGCTGCGAGTCTGATAGAAGACGCCTATATGGGGAGGACAATGCGGAGAAAAGGCGGTTAGAGCTAGATCTGATCAAAGAGATTCGGAGTCAGGCTGCAGTTCGCATGACGACTTATCAACAAAGGATGCGACGCCAGTACAATCAAGGAGTTATACCCAGAAGCTTTCAAGTGGGAGATAAGGTGTGGAAGAGAGTTAAGCCGGTGGGGGAAGTAGGCAAGCTGGAAGCTCAGTGGGGTGGACCCTTCCTGGTGGTGGAGGCATTGGAATCAGGAGCGTACTATCTGCAGGATGCTCAAGGGAAAAAGCTGGGAAGACCTTGGAGTGCAATACACTTGAAATTGTACTGTGAGGAGAGTTGAGTGGAATGATCCTTGTAATTATACCCAGGAAATGTAATAGTAAGGCTCAGAGCATACGAAAGGTGGTTCCTGTAAGTTATAAGTGGGCATGTTCCCACGCACCCACCGGACTCGGCGCCGATCGAGCGTGGCGTTCCACGTTCGGTCGGCCCGGTCGGGCGTGGCGGTCCACGCTCGGTTAGGGTAAGTAGGACGGTGTCCAGACTCTTGCTCAGGAAGTTATAGGTGGACATGTTCCCACGCACCCACCGGTCGGGCCCGGTCGGGCGTGGCGTTCCACATTCGGTCAGGCCCGGTCGGGCATGGCGGTCCACGCTCGGTCAGGGTAAGTCGGACGGTGTCCATACTCTTGCTCAGGCAAGTTATAAGTGGGCATGTTCCCACGCACCCACCGGGCTCGGTGCCGATCGGACGTGGCGTTCCACGTTCGGTCAGGCCCTGTCGGGCGTGGCGGTCCACGCTCGGTCAGGGTAAGTCAGACGGTGTCCAGACTCTTGCTCAGGCAAGTTATAAGTGGGCATGTTCCCATGCACCCACCGGACTCGGCGCCGATCGGGCGTAGAGTTCCACGTTCGGTCTAGCCCGGTCGAGCGTGGCAGTCAGCGCTCGGTCAGGGTAAGTCGGACGGTGTCCAGACTCTTGCTCAGGCAAGTTATAAGTGACCATGTTCCCACGCACCCACTGGACTCGGCGTTGATCGGGCATGGCGTTCCACGTTTGGTCGGACCCGGTCGGGCGTGGCGGTCCACGATCGGTTCGGGTAAGCCGGACGGTGTCCAGACTCTTACTCAGGCAAATTATGAATGGGCAGGTTCCCGTAATATCCGTTGACTAGGCGTGGCCTTCCACGATCAGTTAAGCAAGCTAAGCAGCTGGTCAGCCCGGTAAGGCTGAAACAATCAAACACAAAAGTTGATCCAGTTTCATCGCGAAGGTCAGTCGATCAGAAACAAGCAACATGGTTGAGTCCGGGTACTGACCCGACCGAGCAACATGACCGAGTCAGGGTACCGACCCGACCGAGTAGTTGATAGCTGTAATGCTCCGAGTGATCGACACTTAGCGAAAACGTATTACCCGGCCTAAAGGGTCAATCGTGAGTGAGCAATTCAAGTATCCTGGGTGGTTAACACTTAGCGAAAATTTGCTGCGATGCTTAAAACGTCGACCTTCAATGAATAAGTCGAATGTGCCGAGTGAACAATGCTTAGTAAGAATCTTGTGCATCGTAAACAACCAAGTAGGATAATATAACAGGAGGAACGAAGAAATAAAGAGTCGAAAGCATTAAAAGCGAGGCGCAGAACCATTACAAAATCGGGCCCCGAGAGCTAATCCAGACAGAACAAGATTGTTGCAAAAACCGTAAGGCCTTAAGGCCGAGTCACAACAAAGCAAGAAAAGATAAAAACCTAATCTAAGTAAATGGGGGAAATGCGTCCTCAGGGATCGCTTCCTTAATCCGAGTCGGCTTCACAGCATTGGGATGAAGATCTCCGAGGAGATGGTCGGCCTCTGTTAACTGTTGAATAGCGCCCCTTACGCCGAACATGATTATGCCGCCAGTGCGCACCGCCACCTGATCGAGGAAAGGGTCGGACTGAATGTAAGCAAAACGGGCCGTCTCAATCCGCGCTGGCTCGCCCGACTTGTAGTCTTCCAGTTCCTTCTTTAATCGGGCGATCTCAGCGTCCCTTTCCTGAATAGTAACCCCCTGAGCCGCCAAGCTCTTCTCCTTGTTCACCAATTGGGCCTCAAGTGCTTGGAAGGCCTCTTGTTGAGCCGCCAGCTCCGTCTCCTTCTTTTTTAAGGCAAGCTGGGTCTGATTGTGAGCCGTGGCCGATTCCTTTAGTTTCTGCTGGAAGCCCTTGGCTTCAACAACTTTCTTGTCCAAGTCGGAACGGGCTCGGGTATAGCGACTTTGAAAAGTTTTCTTCTCGGCCTCTTCAAAAGACACCCGATTGGATAGGCGCTCTATCTCCCGGGAGGCATTAGCAGCGCTAAGTGCTCTTCTTCCGACCGAGCGTCCGCATCCGATAATTGCAACTTCAAAGCGGTGATTTCCGAGTGAAGGCAGTCTAGACCTTCGTCACCCGGAGGGATGGTTCAATGGGCCAGCTTGGTCTCTAATTCCTTCACTCACATCTCGACCGCTCGGCGTTTTCGAATATTTGTGACTAAGGCCCGGGAGATCGACTGGCTTGCTACCCAATGCTGCATAAAGACATGAATATTGTGATTATAAATAAAAGTAACTAAGCAAAAGAGGGATATACCTGAGTCGCCTCCATGAAGTAACTGTCAGCCAAGCTCATGGGGTTCGTTTCCGAGGTCATGGCCTGACCTTGGTCCCAACAGGCGCCCAACCGACCATGCAGGCTGATCGGTTGAGGTTGAACTATCTGAGTCAGGGTGGTCGTCGAAGGAAGTTGGATATCCACCATAGGTCGGGGTGGTGAATTCAGTGATAGAAGAGCATCTATGGCGTCAGACCTACCGGCATCTACCTCGGGGGCCGACGGGGGCAGGGCAGTACCTGAGGTCGAGGCACCCGAACGGGGCACGGCTGAGGAAGACACCAGGGTCCCCGAGTGAGGCGCGGTTGAAGCCGGGTCCTGAGATCTTGATAGAGGAGGGGCCGAGCTAGAAGCTAAGGCCCGAGCGCCGGACGAAGCGCGGTTGGGACGAGGAGTCGGGGCAGCCCGACCTCCTGAAGCCACTCTTGGGGATGAGGATTGATAAGTATCATTTTGTTGATCATTTTATATACTTAAATACGTGTTTGACCCATATTTTACTTGTATAATTGTGGATTTACCCTAGGTTCTAGGATTTATACTCTTTTTGGACTTAATTGTAAATTTTGATATATTTGAGTTGTTTTATCACTAAATTTTTGATCAACTTTTGTAGGCTTGGAGGGATCATGAACCTAGGTCATGTTGGGTCAAATGTTGAGTCAAAAGTGGACTAGATCAAGTGATCAAGCGTCGACTCATTTGGACCGTCCGATGCAAGAACGGTTAGATCTAGACCATCTGAGAACTTCTAATCAATCCGAGCTGGGATTAAGGCTAATCAAGCGATCAGATCAAGATCTGAGAGTTTCAGCCCAATCGGAGATCATCTAGCCGTTGGATCACGATCAGAGAGATATAAACCGTCCATTCAAAGATCAAGGTGATCTGCACCATCCGTTGCAAATCTGGCAGATCCGAGTTAACCCGAGGTAGATCCTGACCTCTGATCAAGATCCGAAAAATTTGAGTCAAATCGGACAAGGATCCACCGTTGGATGAAGTGGGATTAATCTGAGTCGTCCACTGTTTAACTATTTAAACTGCCTTTAGATCCAGAACAGAGCGTCGCGTCTTCGCAGCTCAGTTTCCAGTTTTTTCATTTGTTCTTCGTTTTTGTTGCGATTTCTTCCATCCGAAGGCGTGGCCAACTCGATCAGCACCTTGGAGCAAGATCTGGATCCTTGGAAGAGGTTTCTATGGAGATTTAATCACTGGTTTGCAGCTGTGTGCGAATCTGTGATCAGATCTGAAGTTGGAGCAATTTTCCATTGGTTTGCGAGTTGAAGGGGTTCTTGGCTTGCCCTTGCGTGACGAACAAGGAAGTCTTGATACAAGGAATGGTCGAGGCTTAGTTTTTATGGCATTTCTTCTCGCTTTAGTTGTAATTTCATTTCTGCAACGTTTCTGTTTTTGTTTTCGATTCAGCTACTTCAGTTTAAATTTCTGAATTGTTCCAGCTTAAATTAGGTTTCATTCCGCAAGGTAATCATTTAGGGATCCTGTTTAGTGAACAATAGTTGTAATTCAGCTCAATTCTTGTTTCAATTCTTAGCGTATCAGTTTCTTATTAGCGTACCAGTTGCTGTAGCAGTGTGCCAGTTTTTTTCTCCTGCGTATCATTTGTTCTGCAGTTCTTGATTCTTGATTCAAGCTAGCATTAGTTTTATCCGTTGAATTCACCTTGAAGTTTGTGTCATTTACATAGTTGTTGAGTTCAATTCCTGCAATTAGTTTTATCTATTGCATATCAGTTTGTTTTCATAATGCAATCCTGTGATTAGTTGTAATTCTGATTTCTGTCAGCCAATTTATTTCTGCACTTCATATCAGAGATGTTATCCTTCTGAATTGTCCTTTGTTTGTTAGTTTTCAAGTTGGCATATTGATTAGTTAGAATTCTTGTTTAGTTAACAATAGTACTTAGATCACTTTGTTTGTTTTGAATGGTTCTGCATTTCTGATAGTTCTGTTTCATGTCACTGTTCTGAATCTGTTTTGGCATAATAGACCTTGAATTGGTTTCTGCATTTAGTATCCAATGAGTCTTAGCTTTCCTTCTAAATTTCCATTGTAGTTAGTTTCATCTACATAGCATTTTATATCAGTTATTTCATCTTGTTTCAGCTTGCGTGCCGGCTGAATTTCTACAAAATTTCAACTAAATTTCTGCAACCTAGTGTCCTTTGCTGCAATCTAATTACCAGCTGAGAGTTTTCTGAATTCATGTGAAGTGTTCACTAGATTCTCAGTTTAAGTTCTTCTGATCTTCAGATTTGAGAATACATTACAACTACTTGTTGTTCTACATCCAAGTTTTAGTTACACTTCTTCATTCAGTTCCTGTTTTCCTTGCTTTTATTTGTGTATCCGATTTATTTCTTTAATGCAGTGTTAAGCTTGAGTATCAATTTGTCTTGCATTTAGATGATCATGAATTTCTTCTTTAAGTACTGCATTTGATTGGCTCTGAAAAAAAAAACTGCAGTTAGTTGTAAATTTCTTGGTCAAGTTCCATAGTTAAGTTCCTCTACTTCTCATTGCGATTTCATATCTTCTCGGAACTAAACCCATTTTTATTTGAAACTCGAAAATATCAACGATACATAAACTCGAGCACGAATCGAACAACTTGAACTAGTCCTTGGAAAAATACGACCTGTGGCTCCTTTACTACGCTTTTCTTCTTTGATTGCAAAAAGGGTTTCCAGCACTTACAAATATTCTAAATTTATGGACCCACATTCGTGACAGTCTATTTTGGGTCCATCAAATTTTTGGAATAGTGCTTTCCGTCGGAAATTTCCGACGGAATAGTGCGCTCCGTCGGAAATTTCCGACGGAACAGTGGTTTCCATCGGAAATTTCCGTCGGAAATCAATATTCCGTTGGAAACGTGGTTTCGGCGGCTAACGAAAGTGGCCTAAATATTCGGCGCGAAAATTTTACCGACGGAACAGCACCTCCGTCAGAAATTTCCGACGGAACAGCACCTCCGTCGGAAATTTCCGACGGAACAGTGCTTTTCGCTTGAAATTTCCGACGGAAATCAATATTCCGTCGGAAACGTGGTTTCGGCAGCTAACGAAAGTGCCCTAAATATTCGGCGTGAAAATTTTACTGACGGAATTAGATCCGTCGGTATTCTGTCGGTGACCATGGGTAAAATTAGGTCACAGCCGATTTTTCCCTCACGCACGCGTTTTCTTCTCCTCGCTCGCTCGCGTCAGCGCCGCTCGATCCTCCTCGTCTCGTCGGTAAGCTCCTCTCCGTCCATCATCCTCCTCGTCGGGAAGCGTCGTCGGCGTCCCATGGTCTCGCCGCTGGCCCAGGAGAGGCGCTGCTGCCCGCATGGGTTCGGCGCAGGTCCTGTGATCACGCCGGCGTGCCCCTGCGGCCTGGGGGCACGTCGGCGGCCCTGGGGGCACGGCGGCGCCCCTGGGGGCACGCCGGCGGCCCTGGGGGCACGACAGCGCCACTGGGGGCACGCCGGCGCCGCTGGGGGCACGCCGGCGTGCCCCTGCGGCCTGGGGGCACGCCGGCGCCACCCCTGGGGACTCCTCTGCGTGCCCCTGCGGCCAAGGGCCACGCCGGCCCCCTACCCTGGTTGGCAGATGTTTAGCCGGCGTGCCAATTGGCACTCGGGCAAGCCAATTTGGCGGTCGGGCAGCTCCGCAACCCCTGAAGGCCAGCGGCCCATTTTGCTCGCTACTTGGCCATTTGGGCCGGCGGCCCATTGGGATGGATAATGTCTGTTCGTATCTCGGGCGGTTGTCGTAGTAATTTGGCTTCCGGCTGGCCAAGTCGTTACCTTAATACTCCATTATTTGTTATTAACATTATTTTATTTGTACTTATATAGGTAACTGCGTAGTTGCTGCTTCCCTTCTGGACGTGCACTTGATTTAAGGTATATATTTTATTTTGAGTTTGGTTGCAATGCTTACATTATGTGTTAGATTGATCTTACTTAGATTTTTGTTATTATTTAAATTTATTTTTGTTATTATTATCTGGTGTAAATTAGTAATTTATTATAAATGGTCTTACTTAGATTGATCTTACTAGTACGTGTTCTCACTGTTTATATACATTGATCTTACTTGTTGTCTTGCTAGTTGTTACCTTGGTACGTAGTTTATTTATGACATGTAATTAATATGAAATTTTGATATAGGTTTAATTTAATCTTATTTGTTTGATATTCTCATCCTACAACTAAATTACTCTTTATTAGGCAAAAATGTATATGAACAAAGCTTGGATGTACAATCGATTAGATAAGGGATTTATCAGAGATGATTTTGTTTATGAGCTGGAAACTTTTATGAACTTTGCTAAAAGTCATCCTGAATGTTTGAATGGTTCAGAATTACGATGTCCGTGTAATCACAAAAAATGCAGAAACAGAGCTTTTCGTGATGAGGACACTGTAAGAGTTCATATATGTAGAAATGGGTTTGTGCCAAATTATTATAATTGGTATTGTCACGGAGAACCTTATGTGTACGAACCAATTGGGCCTTCTGCTAGTTCGACATCTGATATAAATGTTGTTGCACCTGATACAACAACTAATATTAGAATGCAAACAATGGTTGAGGCTGCAATCAATGTTGTTCAATCTTCTCATGTAGATGATATACCAACACAAGAATATCAACAATTATCTGAAATGTTAAAGGCCAGTGAAAGAGAATTGTGGGAAGGCATTCCTTCTGGTCATTCGCAACTTTCAGCTACTGCAAGATTATTAAATTTGAAAGCAGAACATCATTTTTCAGAAAGATGCTACGATGACATATGTCAATTGATGTCTGAGTTGCTTCCTGCTGATAACATAATGACTGATAGCTTTTATAATACTAAAAAATTGGTCAACGGTTTAGGTTTGCCAGTTGAGAAGATAGATTGCTGTATCAATAACTGCATGATATTTTGGAATGAAGATAATGAACTGAGTGAATGTAAAATATGTTGTCATCCTCGTTATAAGCCTCTTACTCTCATACCCGGGAAGAAAAAGAAAAAAATTGCTTGGAAAGTGATGTATTACTTTCCATTGACTGCAAGACTTCAACGTTTATATGCATCTACTGCTACAGCTAGTCACATGATATGGCATCATGAGCATGTACACGATGGAGGTGTAATGTGTCATCTATGTGATTCCCCTGCCTGGAAACATCTTGATAGTGTGTTTCCTTCATTTAATACAGAACCACGTAATGTGCGATTGGGACTTTCTGCAGATGGATTTCAACCATTTGGTCAATCAGGACAACAATATTCTTCTTGGCCAGTTATATTAACACCATATAATTTACCGCCATGGATGTGTATGAAAGATGAATTTATGTTCCTTACTATACTGATTCCTGGTCCAAACAATCCTAAAGAGAAGATAGATATCTTCCTCCAACCTTTGATTGCTGAGTTGACTGATTTATGGAATGTAGGGTCCTTGACCTTTGATGTTGCAACTAAAACTAATTTTACATTACATGCTGCATTATTATAGACAATCAGTGATTTTCCAGCATATTCGATATTGTCAGGATGGAGTACATCGGGAAAATTAGCATGCCCACATTGTATGATGGACTCTGATGCATTTTCATTACCTTGCAGTGGGAAAGTTTCTTGGTTCGATAACCACCGTAAATTTTTACCCATTGATCACTCTTTTCGGCTAAATAAAAAAAAATCCTAAAGAATGTAATAGTCATCAAATCTCCTCCAGTCATTGCTTCAGGTCAAGATATTATTGAACAAATTGACAGTTATGGATTTCTTCCAGTTGCTCAACCTGGTGCGGATGACATAAACAAGTACATTGCCCGGTTGTCCAAGTGTGGATGGAAGAAAAGGAGTATATTTTGGGAGCTACCCTATTGGAAGTATCTGCTAATTCGACATAATTTAGATGTTATGCATGTTAAAAAAAATGTCTTCGATAATATATTCAACACTGTGATGAACGTCCCTGGAAAAACTAAAGACACTGCAAAATCACGTGAAGAATTAAAAGAGCTAGTTAACAGACCAGAATTGCACCAGGATGAAACATCTAACAGATATCCAAAGGCTTGTTATACATTGGACAAAGATGGAAAGCAAGCATTATGTAGTTGGTTGAAAGAAATAAAATTTTCTGATGAGTATGCTTCTAATATGAGTAGATGCGTCGATATGAATAGATTAAAGATGTTCGGAATGAAAAGTCATGACTGTCATGTGTTTATGCAAAGACTTATTCCAGTAGCTTTTCATGACTTACTTCCTCAGAATGTTTGGGAAGCGCTCACAGAATTGAGTTTATTTTTTAAAGATCTGACATCAAGGTGTATTATGCTGGAAGATATGATTCGGCTAAAAACAGACATTCCTCTAATACTATGTAAACTAGAAAGAATTTTTCCTCCTAGCTTTTTTGATTCAATGGAACATTTGCCAGTCCATTTACCATACGAGGCTGAAATAGCTGGACCTGTTCAGTACAGATGGATGTATCCATTTGAACGATTTTTGAGGAAATTGAAAAATAATGTTCGTAACAAAGCAAGGGTTGAGGGGTCAATAAGTAATGCTTATCTTATTGAAGAAGCTTCCTCTTTTTGCTCATATTATTTTGCTGATCATGTAAAAACCAGACATCGCAAATGTCCAAGAAATTATGATGATGCTCGGCCGATCGACCCTTCGATGCTTTCTATTTTCAAGTATCCTGGCAAGGCAATTGGTGGAGCTTCATCTAGATGGTTAACTGAATAGGAATACCATGCTGTCAGGACATACATACTTCTAAACTGTAATAAGGTCAAACCATATATAAAGTAAGTTACATTCTCTAATAAAATTTGCATTCATTTGAAAATGTTAAAATGTGCATTTTAAAAATTTTAATTATCTAATAAATTCTTTGGCAGCTTATACGAACAACAATTATATATGCAAAATCCATATTTTGGTGCCAGTGAAATAGCAGCAAAGTTAGAGACAGAATTTGCATTATGGTTTCAAATATATGTAAGTTACATCAATATATGTAATTTTGAGTTTTAAGAAATATTATTCAATCTTCTAATTTATGTTAACATTATTTTCATAGGTGAAAGATCGTAGAATTTCAAATGTCGAAGATGATAGGATATTGAATCTTGCATCAGGTCCTCTTCGTAAAATAATGGTTTACTTTGGTTACTATGTTAATGGCCTAAAATTCCATGTCAAACACCGAGAATCAAACAGGTTAACCTACAATTCTGGTATATGCGTCAAAGGATCTATGGAGAATAGTAACATTGAGTTCGATTATTATGGAATACTCGACGAAATCATAGAGGTTGAATACCCTGCATTACCTTTAAAAAGATGTGTGCTGTTCAAATGTGCATGGTACGATCCGACTCCAAGAACATGTACTCGAATACATCTAAATTATAATTTAGTTGAGGTGCACGGGAACAAAAGGTTTAATAAGTTTGAACCTTTTATCTTTGGAGTACAAGCGGGTCAAGTTTTCTATCTTGAATACCCTACGAGGAGACGAAGATCTAGTCAATGGATGTCTGTGTGTCGAATGAAGGCTCGGTCAACTATAGAAATGCCGAACACCATCACTTCACTAAATCAAGATGTAATGCAAAATGATTATGTAGAGAGATATTCAGTTGATTCTCAACTCCAGTCTACATCCCAATTACTTGTAGATATTAATGTTACCTACGAGGATATAGATGATGGAGATATGTCTAGCAGTGACGAAAATGTTGAACTAATAGAGTCTAGCGATGAATATTTAGAAGATGATACTATTAATTAATGTGCTCTTACAGATAAAACTGGATACAATATTTTTTGATTTATCATGTAAGTTATGTATTCATTTTATCTCTTATTTATATGATCATGTCTCCAATCTTTATAATGATCTATAGTAATTTTTGTATGCAGATACTATTATGGCACAGCAGCAGGGCGATCAGCAGCCAGGTCAGCAGCCAGTTATACTCCGTGGCTACAAGACTCTTAAAATCGTTGGAGACTCGTAAGTAATTATGATTGTTAATAACTTAAAGTTTAGTTATTATAAATTTTTAAAAATAATATAATTTATATGCAGGTTTTATCCTGAAGGCCACCGAGTATCCAGTTATATTACTGGCAAATTTAAAGAAAGAGCATGCGCTGCTGGCATTACATGGAGACATGTAGACGAGGAGACGAAGACTTTTTATTATAATGAATTTGTCGTAAGTATATTTAATATATTGACTATTCTAATACATAATATTCTAATACATAATTGAATAAACTCTGTTTAATAAATTGTATTGCAGAAAAAATATACATGGGAGGATGGTCACGAGGCAGAATTCAAAAGTACTTGGAATTCTTATTGTGCCAAGTTGTATCGTGACCATATGTATTATTTGAGGAAAAAAGCGACGCGACTGCCATATGTTGATGTCGAGATTTGGGGTGTATGGACGGCCACCTGGGCTGAAGAAAGATGGAAAGAAAATGCTGAGAAGGCTCGTGCCAATAGAAATACAGAGCCAGGTGGCCCGAGCACCGGAACAACCCGGCATTCATCTGGATCGAAGTCTATTGTCGAGCATACAATGGACTTGGTAAGTAAATTCAAAGTTATGCAAGTAAATTTTATATTTATCATTTATCATACTCGTATAAATTGGTTCTAATAATTTTTTATAAATAGGAACGAGATCTTGCTCGCCAGCCCACTTGTATGGAGATATTTATGAAGACCCATAAGAAGAAAGATGAGTCTTTTGTCGATTCTCGATCACAGACCATACACGTACAATTCTTATTTTTATTATTTATTTAATTGTTTTTATCTTTATTAATATGATAATTTAATTTCAATATTAATCCGATATTTTTTTTTACAGGATCAAATTACAAATAGAGTGGTCCAGGCTTCTCAGCCTTCGATAGAGCGGGGGGGAGCCACAGACATTGTCCGCCGACCAGCTGAATGAGATTTACTATGATGTTGTCGGTGGACGGACAAAAAACTCCACCCTCTACGGGCTTGGCTCACAGGCCAAAGTTGCCTTCGATCGGTTGAGGATGCCCAGGGGTCGTGCCTCTTCGTCCGCTTCTTCAGAGATGCAGTCTTTACGTCAGGAAAATCATGAACTGCGCTCTCAAATTGCCGACATGGATCTGAGGATGAGTAATTGGATAGCCGATCAGCAGCGGCAGAGAGCGGCGGACGAACGGAGGCATAAAACTTTGGTGGACCATATGAACGCGGTCATAGCTAATTTTCCTCCAACACAACCATCGCAACACGGTTTTGAGTCACAGGATACTCAAGACCCAACAGACATGGACGAGTAGAATTTTTTATGGTATAAGTTAAACTATGTTAAATTTATTTATTCATTATTTACACTAATAAATTATATTTTTATTTTTCAGGACTCTGGATAGATACAGCTAGACATCCTTACAGGTGAGTTATAAAGCCAGAGGTCTAATTAGTTTTTGCTTCCTGCTTATCATATAAATTTAAGATGAGTTGCATTATGTTTTGTCCTTGTTTTAAGTCAAACCTATGCATGTTGTTGTCTTCTGCACATGCTTCAAATGGTTGTTATTATTTGGTTAAATTTATCTAGTAAGTTGGTTTCTATTAATCTAATCTGTGTGATTCACATGTTTCAGAGGATAAGTTATAATATCGTTCATGGTGCAGATGATTTACAGGTGTTATTATCACAAACAACAAGGAAGGTTAGAAGATTAGATGACAAACAGTTGGGATTTGATGCAAGCATGTATTATTGTACTTGACTTGTATTGTACTTCAGTATGCATTTGGAGACTTGTAATATGTATTGTACTTCAGTATTGTACTTGACATGTATTATTGTATTGTTTTCGAACTAGTCATTTTTAATATCTTGTTTTTTTGTCAATGATTATTTCAGATGCAAATTATATTATTTTGTCATATGGATTTGTTTCAATCAAAATATTTTTTTATCATAATCCAATTTTTTTTTTATTACGTTCCGACGGAATACCGACGGGAATAAAATTCTGTCGGAAATATATCGAACTGGGTTTACGATAAATTGCCGATGGATTCTGAGATTCCGTCGGAAATTTCCGACGGAATCTGAGATTCCGTCGGCGATTCTGCTGTTTTTCGTCCAAGATTTCCGATGGAAACTCAGTTTCCGTCGGAAAATTCCGACGGAAAATGAGGTTCCGTCGGAATTCTCCGACGGAAACCGAGTTTCCGTGGGTAATCTTCTTCATCCCAGTTTTTGTATTTTTCGACGGAACTGTATTTCCTTCGGTTTTCCGTCGGTATTGACCGACGGAAAATTCCGTCAGTACGTTTCTTTTTACCGACGGACCCATTTTTCCGTCGGTACATTTTTTTTCCCGACGGACCCATTTTTCCGTCGGAAATATTATCCCCGACGAATAATTTTCCGTCAATATTTTTTCCGTCGGAATTCCGTCGGGAATGGTTTTTATCGACGGAATTCCGTCGGTAAACTTGGATTTTTTTGTAGTGTTCTATCATTTGATTATAGGTGACAAAAAGCGATTCGCTCGTCCCAGCGCCCCTGTCGACTTGTCTCAGACCCACACACGGAGGAGATAAATCACAAGGGCTACTAATCCAGATATTGTGGCTAGCATGTGAGAGGGGGCATACTGGATTTGCCAAATTTTGACCCCAGACTTTATGATAGTAAAATTCACGTATTCATGATAAAGCTATCTCGTGGGGACGACTATCATTTGATTATATCTTTACAATATGATTACTTCTTGGTTTTCAAATAATTGACATTTAAAAACATAAAAAAATATTTTTACAATCATTATCTTTTAATATTATTATACACTTATTTTCAACATCCTTATCAATCCGTTTTGTTTGGAGAAGAAGTATAGAATTTTAATTCTCAAATTTTAATATGATAACACTATGGCTGCATTTGGTAGGGTGTAATCCACCCTGTAATGTAATCGAGATTACATTACAAGTTGGATTTCTTTGTTTGGAATCACTTTAAGATTGTAATGTAATGTAATCTCGATTACAAAAGAGGTTAATGATTTGTAATCTGGATTACAAACCAAAACCTCCGTAATCTGGATTACATTACAGCTTGTAAAGTCGTCGGTCGGGCGGTGACAGTTGTCGGTCGGTGATAGTCGGTGGTCGCCGACGGCCGGCCGCCGGCGACCACCGCCGCCGGCGACCACCGCCGCCGGCCGCCGGCGACCACCGCCGCCGGCCGCCTGGTCGCCGCCGGCCGCCGCCCGGTCGCCGCCGGCCGCCGCCCGGTCGCCGCCGGCCGCCGCCCGACAACTGTCACCGCCCGACCGACGACTTTACAAGCTGTAATGTAATCCAGATTACGGAGGTTTTGGTTTGTAATCCAGATTACAAATCATTACAACTGTCACCGCCCGCCCGACAACTGTCACCGCTCGACCACCGCCGCCGGCCGCTGACGACCACCGCCGCCGGCGACCGCCCGGTCAATGGTGACGATCGTCGGTCGTCAATCTTGATTACATTACAGGATGGATTGCTCCTCACCAAACAAAAGAATCCAACTTGTAATGGTTATCAAAGATTACATACAACTCATTACCAAACATAACAATGTAATCAAGATTACATTACATTACATTACAAACTTGATTACATTACAGACCGGATTACATTACCCCTACCAAACATAGTCTATATGCGTTGGTTGTTAATCCACCGAGTACCTTTTAATATGGTTATAACACTATTATTGGAGCAATTTGATGTTTAAATCTATCAGGAAAAAGATTAATTTAGAAATAATTTTTAAGATAATTGTAATTTTTGACAATATTATATTTTTGAAAAATAAGAATGTAAGGAGGAAAATGATAATCTTTTATGGTAATTTTCATGTATGAGTGAGATCGCTATGTTCGAACAGGAAGGAAGAATGGTGTAACAATTAGGGAGGTTTGATGTGTATTTTTTCAATCTGTTTTTTATTTTAGGTAGGAAATATGATTTTTTAAAAAATAGGTTTGATTTGTATTTTTTAATTTTGTTTTTCAGAAAAAAATATAGTATTTTCTGTAAAACTGAAAAATAAAAAAAATTCGTTTTCAGAAAATTAAAAAATATAATTTTTTAAAAAATAAAAATGAAAAATGACACTAAAGTCATTCTCTTTTATCGTTCCGGTCGCGCATCCCTCTCGGTTCCTCCGCTCGCCGCCTCGACGCGATCCCCAACAAACCTCAGTTGGCGGACTAGATCGTATCCTCCTTGCGTTCCTCGGGCACTCGCTGGATCCTGCGGTGCGGTGCTCTTCCTCCGACGACGCAGTCGATTAGCAAGTCTCGTAGCCTCGGTGACGCGCGGTCTCCTTTCCATCCAGTAGTAGCGTGCGCCCCGCGAGCCACTCGGCTATTCGGCCTCCGGAGCCCCACCCTCGGATTCCAGCAGATTCAGCCCCTCTTTATCCAAGTGCGACGAGCCTCAAGCGGGGAACCCTGACGAAGAGAACGCCAGATACCTTATCCCCAACGCCCGTGGGTTGGTCTTGGAAGACCGTGATCGTAAGTTCGTAACAAGACCATCCCAGCGCGTGCTGCGTAAGGGTCTCTAGGAACTTGGAGTTATACAGTGTTAGCTTGCTCAGCTTGTGAGCCCCTTCTGAAGGTCAGACCTCGGATTTTGGAATTTCAATTTGATTTTTTTAATTTCACTTTAATTCCTACGAAATGGGGTTTGCATAACGTTTGATCTTTCCCTTGCAATGTTCTAATGCATTTCTACATTTGTAAATGGAATCAATTTGAATCTATCGACTCTTTGGGACATGATAATCTTCCATAAAGGAATCCTCATTAGGATTTATAAACCTTTGAGATCTTTATCTGGCGGATAATACCTTGTGAAGCACAAAAACTAGTAAAGTTGGATTGGATGTACCAAAGAGCAATATCGGTAACTAGAAGTTAAAAAACATCACTTTAGAAACTAAAATTTGGAATTCATCAAGAATTTTAGAATGAACTTTTAATAAATAGGGCTACGGGGCAAAATATAATGTAAATTAGTATTACTGTAAATAAGACTAAGATACCAATTATCAAAATGAGCTAGGTCAAAGGTAGATGAGGGACACTCATGAATAGTAGGAAGGAAATACAAATGATGGTGTTTGCCGAATTCGTATTCTTCACAAAATAGTTTGGTTAACGAGACTGAAAGACAAACTCCTTTGTTTTAATCATAGATGGATGACTGGAACAACGACATCACTTGGTGATGATGTTGGTGGTATTAAGGGCACTAAAGACGAATTAAACATCCAATTAGTAAACTCCATATTTTTCTTGAATATCCATTTGTACTAGTAGTTACTATTATGCATGCTAAGGCTAAAGAATTGGATGATGAAGTGGTGTTGACCAATGCAATAGATGATTGTCCAAACTTACCCTGCAATTATCTAATGGATGATTGTGCAACCATAATGAGCACATGGTGAATTGAATTATGTCTGTGACCGCTAACACATGTATCACCTCAATAGGCTCGTCCAACAGCAAGAGCAGCTGCTTCAATTGGAGATGGGTGGTTGTTAATGCAGGTGCAAGGAAGCATGTTGCACTTGAACTCTTGAAGGAACGCATTCAATAGAGTTGGAATTGTAGTATCTTCAAGTAAGTGTATTAAGGACATTGCCTGAATCATCAAGACTAATAAAAGTTTGGTCAACGGAATTCTTCATGCCGACACTTTAGCAATATGATATTGATGGAGATAGGATGATAGATTCCACTTGCCCGGGAGAAAGTAAAATATTCTTGAACTACTGCTCATCCGCAATTGGTGGTCGGGGCACCCGAAAGTGAATGCACTCGGGGCACCTGGATCGGGCACCCCGATCACTCAGTCGTGGACGAGCGGCGCGGACGACTGGTCAGGGAGCATATCATTCCTCTGCAAGTAGTTGAAGGTTATATAAAAAATTTGATATACTTTTAGTTGGAACTCATGCAAATGTACTATTCCTCTGGACAAGCAGATGCAATGTCACAAATCTATGCCATGTAGAAATCTTTTGTAATCTATCTATCAAGAGATTTGTAATTTTGTAGGTACTTTGAAGTTTAATGGAGAACATGCAATTTGCGGAAGAACTTCTGAGGGAGTTTCTTATCTTTAGAGGTTTTACTAGTACACTACAAACTTTTGATAGAGAGTTATCTACTGATATTGGCAGAAACTTTCAAGTGGATAAAATCCTAGATTTGGTATTTCAAGTGTATGTACCCAAATATGAAGCTGATAAATTAATTTCGCTTATTAATTTCTTTAAGAGATGCTTCTGTTCACCTTCGGAGACACTGTTCATTTCTACTTTAAAAAAACTGGAAGTCTCAATTCTGCGGTATTACATCATTCATGCTCTGCAAGCTGGAAGGCAAGATAAAGTAGTGGAATTCTTTCAGGGTAATACCAATTATCTGTTCCAAAATCGCGAAGATTGGATGCCTTGGTTTGGTTGGTCTTCCTAAGCTATCTATCTCATATTTCTTTATCACACTTCAACATTTTAACAATAGAAACTGTCATGCAGCTATTCCATATCTTACAAACCCTAGTCTGGATCCTCAGTTTCGAGTGTACTTTTCAAAAGAATGGTTTGATGCCTTGCATTTATCTTTCCGGAACTTCTTAAGCGAGGTGTTCAATGGCACTCATATCCTAGAAGTTCAATAGTCAATAGTTTGATGCTTGTTACAGTTTTTGAAAGACGGGTGACCTTTTATCAAGATCAAAGTTCAATAGTCATTTCTAATTGCTCAGTTTTGCTGCTAGATAGGCACTCATTTAGTAAATTTTAACTCTGTTTTAGCCTTTTTCCTTATTTTGCATGATTTTAGTATGCATGTGAATTCATATAGTCAATATTGTCCATCTATAGAAAATTTAAAGTAAGCCATTTTGAGTTTATCCATTTAAGAAAACCTTTTTGTTTCATATATTATCCATTCGATCCATTGTTTCCCTTTACTGCCCTACGTATCCCTGCTTTGTTGAAGATCAGTACAGAAAAGAGTACTGTGAAAACTCTTAAAGATGGCATCAAGCAGTTGAATAATAAATTGTCCGAGCTCCAGGCATTGTTGGAAACAAAAGAAGCCGAGATATTACATTTACGAAGGTAATAATCCTACATACAATTTATTTATTATAAATGTGAACTAGCCTCGTCCATGTTGATTTGCCAAATTCTTGCCTTATTAGTATTTTACATATGTTCTTAAAAGTGAAAGGTTGCATACCGCTTTAGATTCCCTTTTCTTTGGCTGTGCATTTTTTTGTGTCTGTGTGTGGGGTGTGGTCGGGGGTCTGGTTCTGATAGAAATATTTTGTTTTAAATTATATTTCTAACACAATAAGTACTTTGTGAAGAATCCAAAAATTGAATGATAATACCCACATAATTATAATGTCAGTTTAAGCCACACTAAGGTTATTTTTGTTCAATCCTAAGTTGATTATTAGTACCCATTGGATCTCCACATGTTTTTTTCCCCTCATGTTGGTTTCCTCAATTATTTCAGGTGGCCTAATCTTTGGTCTGAAACTGCTTGTGCAAATGCAAATGATTCTTCAATTCAAATTCTGTGTTCATACTTCCTTGTGACTCTGTCAACATGTTCATTCAAAAAGAATATTTTCTAATTTAGGATGATTATGACCAACAAATGATCTTATCTATGCCTAACTAATCATCTCAAAATCCATACCTGTAGCAGTATGGAATTTCCTAAACCATGCATCTATGATCTTTTTTACTTTAGTCCATTGAACAAGTCTACGCTATCTGGTAAACTTAGGAGGTTGGCTGTTGTATGTATGCCTCTCCTCTCTATATGCATCCAAACAAGAATTCTAGTATCCAGTCAATAGAGGGAGCAGTCAAAATACAACATATAGGGAGATTGGCGAGAAATAAGTAGATTAAAACCATCTTGACTATCCACGAGAAGATATCCTCATAAGGAACATGATATTCCTAATATACTCTTTAGAAGCAAGCCTTAAGGCTATTAATAATTACGTCTTCCAGAATTTTGGCTTCATATACCCACTGACCAACAGGATGAGGTACTAGATCCCATGTTTTATTTGTGTAGAGTCAACATCTGTAGCAAAGCCTATCTTCAGGGTGGAGAGATGCTCCACAATAATAACTAGGAACCCAAATGTGGACAGAGGATGGAACTAAGGAAGGGTACACAATCAACAATAAATTATATGTAACAAAGTAAAATGTGGACGATATTTTGCTACAACAACGAGAAAGGGATGAAGGTGGAACAGTGAAAGTAAGGATTATTCTCTTTATAAGTATATACATTTACATCGTCTAGTATATATAGGATATACCACTTTCTCAAGCAAATTAAATTCGTATCTAAAGCCAACTAGTTGAACAATACACTTAAAGTCCTACAGTAGTAACTATTTCAGTTGTTTAAATTTATATATATTTATTCCTTTCCGTATATTCGAGAGAAAATCATCACTGTTTTGTTTTTCAAAAGATTTTCATTGTTTCTCTCTGCAGTCTGGCTTCATCAGTACAGGAAACATTGATACATAAAGAGAATAATTCTATCCGTGTTTTCTCAAGTGAAGCTTCAACAAAGGATAGTCTTGTTAGTCAAGTTAAAGATTTTCATGATTCTGTCAGTACTTCTCATAACAGAGTGGAGAAAATGTCAGCAATGAACAATGGGTTTTCTTCAAGTTCAACAAATGTTCCTGACAGATCTTGCTCAGTAGAGTCAACTTCTGTAGCAGGTTCAGTATGGCAATCTCCTTTTGGAGATGAACAATCTAGTAGTGCTCTTCTAATGACTTGTAATTTCTTTACATTTAGTATACGTTGCAGATTGCTAGAAGATTTGTCAATTCTTCAATATCATTGATAGTATGATATAAGAATAAATTCTTATTTGTCTTCCAACCTAGTTGAGCAAATCAATGAGAAAACATATAGTTTCTTCTACAACAACAATAACAACCTCTGATCCTTTATCCCATTAAGTGGAGTCAGCAATATGGAGCCTCTACGCCATTGGATGAAATTATTGAATGTACAAGAGTTGGTGTTTTTGAAATGAATTGGACTAGCAATATTGTTCAAATACAGATGCAACTATTCTCCTTCATAGATCCTGTCTTTTGCCCTTGTGTAAAAGAATTTGAATTATGAAGTAAGTATTTGACTAGCTGTCCAAATACTAATACAGCTGTTCTCCATAGATCTTCTATGCTCTGTACCTTAACCAAAAGCATTTGAATTATGCAGAAGGTATTAGCTAATGATCTTGACTTTAAGGTTTGAGCTCTTGCTACCATATTTGGTTTATTTGTGCTGATGTATCTGCACACAATAATTGAAAGTTCAAGCACTTGGTCCTCAAGATGAGTTATATGACCACAAATTAAAATTGATATAAAGAACCAAATTATTGAGTTCAAGTCTTGGTCCTACATGATGTGGAACATTCCACCTTTTCACATTTCTTGTGTAGAAAATTAATTTCACCATTGATAGTGTCTACCTACATAAAATTCTCAAATGTATTCTTCAAAGATTTGAGTCTCTGGTTGTAAAGTATTAGGCCATTTAGTTCGCAAATGACAAGTATGGATATAATACATATAATTAAAATTACAAACAGAAGAGTGACTGTCTGTCTTAATGTAACTATTTTATGCAGAAACTAGACTAGACTTCTCGGGGGAAGAAGAGTTTCCTGAAGTAAAAGTAAGTTTCCAGGTAAGCCACTGCAAGTTTATCTATACCACTCGTCTTTATTTAACTTAGCAAAATGTTCCTATGCATTATTTTTTATTTGAGAGGACAATCAAATTAAACATCACAGTAGCGTAAATAGTCAATTCTTCAATGGTTGTGATGAGTACTTTACTGCCTTGATGGAGTATAGTCTTATATCGGCCATGGATGGAGAGCCTCATCCTTTATAGGACCTAACTGTGAGTCAGAACCCCTTGTTGTGAAAGTTTCACTTTCTTGTGCCTAGAAGGATGTGAAGGCTCAATTCCATTGTGGGAAAATACTTGTCAAGCTCACTGGTCTAGGTTAGTGTGTTAAAATGATCTGATCAGATATGTTTCATCTTTTATATGCAGGAAAATTTTTTGGGGCATACAAGTACAATTAGTCGTTGCCGTTTTTCTGCGTCAGGAACAAATGTTGCAAGTGCTTCTGTGGATGGAACTGTCAGGTAAGTTCCGTTATATGGACATATTCTTCCACTATATACTGTGCATTTGAGCCCTTCTCATCATGGTCCTTAATCAGTCTGCTGAAAAATCTGTTGAAGGATCTGGACATATGACTCAGCAACACCAACGTCAAGAAATGCTACGATTTACTGTGGGGCTGAAATTATGTCACTTGATTGGGAAAGCAGATCTGACCGCTTGGTATATATATCAACTAAATCATTAGCCTGATAAAAATGAATATGTGGCATATCCTTTTGTAAACGCTATCATGCTAAACTTTTCTGTCTGTCTTACATTTATTTTTACAGTTGCTCATTGGGACAGCAGATGGGGGCATTAAGGCTTGGAATGTTGATGCTAAACGGGTAGTCTGTGATCTTAGCACTTCTGCAGAATTTCCAAGGTACTTTGAGATCATTCCTTCATTTATTTTTTCATGAGCTCTTTATGAGCTAGTCACTTCCTTTTTCTTTAAATTTATTGCAGCGTTTTGGACTTGAAGTGCAGCCCTGTCGAGCCAATTTTTGTTTCAGCTGCAGCTTCGAGATGGTAATCATACTATCATAGTAACAGTTAATTTAGAGGTAGCAAATGGGAATAATGTAGTGGAATTTTAAAATGCTCAAACTGCCGATATTCATTGTAAAGAATACTGGTAATGTCATTATTCAATAAGAAAAATATTGATGAAACTAGCATAAGGATTAAGAATGAGTTGGTGAAATGGAAAGAAACTTCTGGAGTCTTATTCTATCCACCCCACTATGTGAAATAGGTCGCATGAAAGAGGGATGGGCATAATTGAGAGTCTGTGGGAAAAAGGTAGTTGCTGGGAGTTGTTTGTCACAAGGTGGTGGCAGTGCATGGAAAAGAAGGTGCAAAGAGTTGCAACATCACATGGTGGTAGTGTCACATGGATTGCAGCATTGCGAATGGTTATGTGACACTTGGAGATGATTTGTGCTGCTAGTGTGCATGAATTATTGTTGGGTGTCACATAGATGAGCAGCATTGCGTAGAGGAGATGTTACATGAGGAATGGGTATCATGACTATGATACCATTTGAAGTTAATGGGTAACTTCATTAGGCTTTCTTACCAAGGTAGTCCCCCACTACCTACCTGTATATTTATAACTTTAAGTTTACACCTTCTACCTTATGATAGGAACTACAACTAAGTTCTAATTTTTGCATCATTATATGTATTCCTGTTCCCATTGTGCTCCTATATAATAACAGTATGCCAGTTTATTATATTTGTTAATAGTATAAAGGAGCAGTTGACCTGAAATGAACATTTGCTAATTCACTTGGTATATATGGTTACTTGGTTGCTTTTCATTTTAAAAATTTTATGGAACTAATGAGCAATTTTTTTTGTCATGCGAGTACTAATTTGATGGAACTAGTGAGTGCTAATTTTGTTTATGACTTATTTGAACCTCAATCTATTTTTATACGCATAGATTTTTTTTTTTTCATTTCTAAAATTGTAGGAAACTAATGGACAATAATTTATTTTTGGAATGGATTGAGAATCCAACATTCTTAAGCTCTTATGAATTTCTACAGGAAGGGCTTTCACAAGTTAGATAGAGTAGGTTTCGCTTCATTGACAGTTTGGAATATGAAAACATGGAAGGCTATGGTATGTATATTCAACTGCCTTTATAAAAATCCATCTCTTTGGTTTGTCTACAAGTATTCTGTTTAACTTTGTTGTCATGTGTAAAGATGGTCCTTTCCTCTTGGTGAAGATCCTCCATCGATTACTTCATTATGCTTTCAACCATAATGGTAAAATTTTGGCAGCTGCAGCAACAGATGGAATGATTCATATGTTTGGTATCCTTCTTAGCTTTGGTTGTATATATACTATAAGTTGAAAATAATATGCTGCTTTGTTGTTTTTCCTTCATGCATTCCACTTCGTACTAGATATTCCCCCTTTTCACTTTGTACTGTTATTCTTATCATGTTCTACTTGAATTTTGTAGGTGGATTTTGAGGACTGTAAGGTATGACTTGATATGTAATATGATTTCTTATTGCCACAATACAATTAGGATGAAATGCTAATATTATTACTACTGTCTTCATGGAGAACATTGATTAATCTATGAAGTGTGACATTGTTATAAGTTGTAGTTGTAGGATATTTCGCCTTTTAAAATCTTTTCGGAAACTTGTGTGTACAACGGAAAAACACAACAAAAAGAATACAGCGGAAAGTGAGAACACTTTTATTTTTTACTTGGTTTGTAGTCCCGCGACTACTACTCCAAGGCCCATGGTCCCTTGGACCGTTTTGATTGGGCAATCCACTAAATTCTCTCGATGAACCTTCGGGTAGAGAGGTCAAATATAAAAATGAAGAGTGTAACAGTCTACACTCTCTTATGCAAGTATAATAAGAACTAAAAGAAAACAATGATTTACCGACACAAATTATAGTTGAAGACGGAAACCCCATATTAGTGTCATTCTGACTACAGTAGTTGGGCATAGTAGAGTCGTAGGACAGTAGTTGGGCATAAACGGCGTAGCTGAATCAAGTCGAAGCTTAAAGTAGAATTGGTGTTGAGAGCACTAGCTAAAGACTCCTTTTCTAGGGTATTGGAGGCGCCTCGGTTCATCTGGAACACCTCTTTGCATGCTAATCCGATTCGAGAACTTCGCTATTGCCTCCGAGTCACCCAAGGAGCCTCCACCGTTAAAGTTTCATCCTTAAATTTTATTCGCTCCAAGGCATCTCCTGCCATCCGAGGCTCCTCCAATACTTCACTTGAGGGTGCCCTTGATCACTTGAGGCACCTCGAGTACTATTCATCCCAGCTTGATTTTTCATTTCAAGCTCTTGCAAAATATGCTAGTCCAAATAATAAAATTACATGGAAAACAAAGTTAACACAAATGTATATTTATGAAGTAGATCTTGTCTAGTCTCAACTTAGATTTTCAAGTTGGATCTAAGTTGGACCAACACCTACAGTCCCACTGGGACACATTCTCACCGGATCTCTCTCCTCCAGTTGCTTACCTTACTATTTGTAGAATGACTTCACTTGACGTCTAATCTGCTGACCCACTAGGTCTTCCTGCTAGTTCTCTCATCTAGAGTTCAGCTAGTTGTCTGGTCCTACTGACCTAACTAGACTTTCTGCTAGATATTTGATCTTTTTTGATCTATCTGAGCTTCCTACTAGTTATTTGATCCTCCTGACCTAATTGGATTTCAGCCTAGACCAGTCAAATTTTTTAATCTGCACACTTTGTTAAAATATTAGTTCACAACAAGACTTAATTTTGAACATTTGACAACATCAAAACATAGGTTCGATTCTGGTGCTCTCCGCATCAACAGTAGCAAATAGAAATTGCAATCCTGGGACGCTGGGCTACTAGACCGCCCACTGCGAGCGCTTCCCGATTTACCCTGGCGGCCGGCGGGAAATTTCCGTGAGGCCGGGCCGGTCGCCCGAGGTTGGAAAAACCTCGTTAATCGTTAGAAATTGCAAGTCTTTTTTAGCTCCTAAATGAGGTAGACAAAATATCCCTATACGGCCTATTACATAGATTTAATGTCTTTTAAATCGGCCTTACATAAAATCCTGATAAAAAAACACTGTTTTAACTAGTTTTCCAAAGTAATCAAATGGGAGCTCTCTTTCAAAAAGATGACACAGGATTATTTAGTGAGTTGTATTTCCAATGTATTCAGGCCTTTGCTTTTACCTTTTACTATCTCCTGGTTTATAGTGTAAGGTAATTCTAATATAAGATATTCAATTTGTCCAAGAATTCATTGTCATCTATTCTTGAGGAATAACATAGGAGTATCTGTCAAGTATGCAGGATTCAAGACCAGTAAAGGTCATTTGAGATGTTGTAACATCATTTATTACTAATAGACTGATCCTGGTCTACTCTAATTCCTAATAACCAAATCTACATATTTAATGGATCTTCATGATCAGACAGACCCCTTACTGGCTTTTTCCCCTTTAGCTATGGGGTATCACTCTTGGTGGCAATGTCTCATGCGCTAATCATTAGTTCATCACATGGAGACCTCTGGGGTATCTTTGAAGGTTTCCATGCTTTTGGAAAAACGAAGACAAGTCATCCTCTTGCAGCCAATTATAGTGCGAGTGATATACTTAGTTCTTCAGGTTCTTTTTTCAGATGGTTATGGAAGCATGCTCTTAATTCATGGAAGGAAGTTTTGAACTCAGGACCTTGAAACCAACTTGGTAAAAGATTACACCATCTGTGCCAAATTCAATTTCCATGCAGGGCACATCTATGGTGATTAAACTAATAGTGAAGTTGGGGTGCCACGTCTGAAACCTCCGCGCTTCTTGGATTTACTTGGTGGGCGGAATGTGAGGTCGGACCGTTTATCTCAGGATTAGTTAGTCGGGTTGTAAGATTTGGATACTTGATACAAAATAAATAAATGTATCTTATTTGTGCCACCATTTTTGTATTTAATTGCTTTCCATTGTATACCTTTTTCCCTTTTCATTTCCAGTAGAAATCATTTATTAAATTCCTTGCAAATTGCCAAGAAACTAGAAGTTCAAATCTTCTTAGGTTGTTCCGTTTCAATGCATTAAATTTGATCGGCTAATCAGTTATTCTACTCAAGCTGAGACCAATTTGTATATCTATGTTCCTTTTACTCCCCCATCATGCATGAGTAGGCGTACCTTATTTGGTTGGCTTAAATTCTGCACATGTACAGAATATTACATCTTTGACGCGGTAGGATTTGAACATTGGACCTCTTTGGTGCTCCAGTAAAATGTTAAAGTTGATAGACAAATTAGCTATTCTGAAAATGGGAAAAATTATGATAAAGTTCTGAACAATGATCTGGATGGCTTTCATTCTCAAAATGAGGGAAATAAAGTATTTATGTTGTATTGGTAATGAAATCCATTTTATCCTAATTTTTCGATAAACTATGATATACCTTTCTAATTACCTCCTGCTTTTTTCCATTGAATTCCAGTCTATCTTCTTGTTCTAGAGTGGCAGCTAACCATCACTGAAATGAATAGATTTTGTATTATTATGTGCCTATGAATCGTTGTCCTAGCTGAAGAGAACTATTCTAAAATTGTCTAAGGTGCCTTCTTGGTATTTGATCAATTAATCTTGTTTTCATCTGACCACATTAAAGGACTTTATTCTTGCGACATTTATCTTCACTGATGGACCAATATGAAATAATCTCTTTATTATTCAATCACTTAATTTGTTTCATGGCATGTAATCAGCTTCTTATTAATTTACATCAGTTCTTTATTAAAAGCGTTTAAATGCATGGATGTCTTGTGCCTCCTAGTAAACATTTTGTTCTTATGGGTTTTCAATTTCTTTTTTACAGGATTATAATTTTTTAAAGGTTATCTCAAAAATAGAATTAAGAACATGTTTACTCTCCGTATCTTTCTTAACTAGCAATAAGACATGTCTGCTGGCCTACAAATCACTGGGTGGCCAGCCCATGATTCAGCTGTATCCTCATTGCTATTTGGACCAGATGAGACGAGCAT
>JAGFNQ010004341.1:0-37236 GCA_024364735.1 Boesenbergia rotunda
ACAGACTGCGAATCTGTCCTTTTCACCTATAAAAGGAGGCCTCGTTACACGTGTCTGTACAGTTCCGTACAGTAACGAAGTGCTGCCCAATTGTAGAGTGATCTTTTGTTTCCTCCACCATAATTCTGCATCTATAAAGAGGAAGCTCTTGCTGTAAAGGTTTCTCCACCTCAAGGAGACTTTTCGATAGTGAAAAGTGGTGCTCGCGGCGTGGATCCTTGGATTAGTCACCCATCTGGGTGGATACCAAGTAAAAGAATTTTTGTTAGCATTGTTATTTCCTTTGCATATTATTTCCGCTGCGCTAACATCTGTGTAGAGATCAAACGATCTGCGAAAGTGCATTCACCCCCCCTCTGCACGCCTATATCGATCTTTCAGTTGGTATCAGAGCCGGTGCGTTTTGGAAGATCTAACAATCAACCAGAACATTTGTAATGTCGTTTCAAGAGGGATACTCCACCGCACAACCACCATTCTTCGACGGCAACGACTTCGCATACTGGAATGGTAGAATGCAGTACTATCTTATGAATGACATAGAAACTTGGATAAGTGTTGCAGATGGCTTCGAGGCGCCCGTCGATGAAAGAGGAGATCCTACACCTATGAGAACATGGTCTAAAGAAGTGATGAAAAGGGCACAGTCAAATGCCAAGGCCACCACTACACTGCAGTGCGGGCTCTCGAAGGAGCAACTGAACAAAGTGGGGCCATTCAAGAGTGCCAAAGAGCTATGGGACAAGTTGGTAGAACTGAATGAGGGGTCAAATGAGTCTAGAAGAGCCAAGAAGGACTTGTTGGTGGACCAACTGCAATCCCTCTCCATGAAGAGCAACGAGACCATCAGTCAGCTGCATGGAAGGGTAAAGGAAGTGATCAACGAGCTCCATGTAATTGGAGAGAAAATCGAAAACCGGGATATCGTCAGGTATGTCTTACAAGCCTTCCCGAGAACCACCCTGTGGGCATCCATGGTTGATGCTTACAAGGTATCGAGGGACTTATCTTTAGTTAAATTAGACGATCTATTTTGTGAATTTGAACTGCACGAGCAAGCTAACATTTCGGCAAAAGAGAAAGGTATTGCTTTTGTTGCAGAAAAGGAGAAGAAGAGGAGAAAGGAGAAGAAGAAGGTGATCTACTCATCATCCTCGGACTCAGAGGAGTCAAGTGCTTCTATGGACAGTGACCAAGAGGCCTTTATGGTAAGAAAATTTCGTAAAGCATTTAAAAGTTTTTCTAACAAATCATATGCTAGGAAAGGGGCCAAAGGTAAGGGTAAGGCCAAGGAGATAATCTGCTACAACTGTCATCAAGAGGGACATATGAAGAATGAGTGTCCCCAGTTGAAGAAGAGGGAGGACAAGAAGGAAGAGAAGAAGAAGAATGACAAGAAGAAGTCAAAGGGAAAGGAGAAGAGTGCCACGAACCTCAAGGCGACTTGGGACGATCCCTCATCCTCAGAGGAAGAAGAAGAGCAAGTCTCCCACTTCGCTCTTATGGCACAAGATGATTCAGACTCTTCAGACGATGAACGAAGCTCAAGCAGTGAAGATGAGAGCTCCTCCACCTCATCATCATCAGAGTCAGAAGCTTCGGTAAGTGAGGTATACCACTTACCCTCTTCTACCTTAGTGAAAATTATTTCTAGCACGAACATGGATTTAGCTAAGGCTAAAAGTAGAATTAAGGACCTTAAGGAAGAAATTGTCATGCTTAGAGTAGAAGCTATTAAACTTAAAGATTTGCATGCTAGCTCTACCTCTTCACATGTTTCACATATTGAAAATGAAAATAAGGAGTTAAGGCAACAAGTAGATAACCTCACAAAGGCCCTAAGGAAATTCCAAGTAGGATCTAGTAACCTAGACATGATCATAAACAGTCAAAGGGCTGTATATAACAAGGCCGGACTGGGTTATAGGCCTAAAACTAAGGAAGTAGCATTCGTCTCACTTACCGGTAGGATTGGTGCATCTAGGAGACTAGGGGCTAGGGGAACCACAAAGAAAGCATGGGTACCTAAGAAATTTTTAAATGATTCTTCTGGATCAAAAATATGGGTACCAAAAGAGTGTGTTTTTCGTGTTTAGGTAAAAGTGAAGGAGGCCCCAACCTTGTGGATAGTAGATAGTGGATGCTCAAGACACATGACCGGAGATGTGAGCAAGTTCACCACTATTAGCTACTTAAGAGAAGGGACGGTCTCCTTTGGGAACAGTGGAAAGTTAAGGATCATTGGTAGGGGCACAATTGAGGTATCTCCCACTATTTCAATTCATAAGGTACTTTTAATTAAGGATATGAAGTTTAATTTATTAAGTGTAAGTCAATTATGTGATGCCGGGTTTAGAGTAGAATTTCATGCTAAGAAATGTGTAATAAGGCAAAGTGACTCAAACACTATCATATTAGAAGGGTTTAGAGAGGCAAACTTGTATTATCTTGATCTATCTTATGCTACTAACAATGTTGTTAAGTGTCTCATGTCCAAAGAAGAAGAAGGGTGGTTATGGCACCGGAGACTTGGACACGTCAACATGAGGAACATTGCAAGAGTGGCCAAGGAAGAATTGGTGAAGGGGCTCCCAATGATCAAGTACGAAAAGAACAAGTTGTGTGATGCATGCCAAGAGGGTAAGCAATCCAAAGCATCACACAAAGGTAAAACTTTAATTACCACTTCCTTGCCTTTAGAACTTTTACATATAGACTTGTTTGATTGCCATAGTACTCCATCACTTGTAGGGAGTAAGTATTGCTTAGTAATAGTAGATGACTTTTCTAGGTTTACTTGGGTCTATTTCTTGAAACATAAGGATGATACCCTAGATATATTTATAGGATTTAGTAAAAGGGTAGAAAACGAAAAGAACATCAAAATAAACCGAATTAGGAGTGACCATGGTGGGGAGTTCCAAAACGCTAGTTTCACACAATTTTGTGTTGAAAATGGGTACAAGCATGAGTTTTCATGCCCTAGGACTCCTCAACAAAATGGGGTAGTTGAGAGGAAAAACCGAGCCCTACAAGAAGCTGCTAGGACTATGCTTAATGCATATTCTCTTCCTAGCTATTTTTGGGCCGAAGCGGTTAACACCGCTTGTTATATCCAAAATCGGGTGTTGGTACATAGGTTTTTAGGAAAAACACCCTTTGAACTTTGGAATGGAAGGGTACCCCAAGTCCACTATTTTAGAGTCTTTGGATGTAAAGTTTACATCTTAAACACCAAAGACGACCTAAGAAAATTTGAGTCAAAAGCCGATGAAGGAATCTTAGTAGGGTATTCATTGACTAGTAGGGGTTATAGAGTGTACAACAAGAGGACAAAAGTAATTGAGGAGTCCTCAAATGTCAAATTTGATGAAACCACTAGTACTTACCCTAGAAAGGCTTCTATTGATAAGGATATAGAAGAAGTCCAACCCCTTGCCCAAAGACTTCAAGACTTACATTTGGAGGGCAATGATCAAGGGGGAGTAAGAAACACACTAGAGGATGAGGAAGAAGGAGTAAATGAACCTACAACCTCTAGACCCTTGAGACATCACCATGATCATCCCATTGACCAAATTGTGGGTGATGTCACTCAAGGAGTAAGGACTAGGTCATACTTTAGGGATCAAACTAGTCAAATAGCTCTAATCTCCCAATTAGAACCCAAGACCATTGATGAAGCATTGGGAGATGTTGATTGGGTCTTGGCCATGCAAGAAGAGCTAAACCAATTTGAGAGAAGTGAAGTATGGGAGCTAGTTCCTAGACCCACTGATTGTACCATTGTGACCACTAGATGGGTCTTTAGGAACAAATTAGATGACCAAGGTAAAATCACTAGGAACAAGGCTAGATTGGTAGCTAGGGGGTTTAACCAAGTTGAGGGATTAGATTATGATGAGACCTACGCCCCCGTAGCTAGGTTAGAATCAATTAGAATTCTACTAGCCTATGCCGCTCACATGGGTTTTACACTCCACCAAATGGATGTGAAGTCGGCATTCCTTAATGGGATCATTAAGGAAGAGGTTTATGTAGAACAACCCCCCGGGTTTGAGGACCCTAACTATCCAAGACACGTATTTAAATTAAGAAAAGCCTTATATGGATTGAAACAAGCTCCCCGGGCTTGGTATGAAAGGCTTTCTTCATTTTTGGTGTCTAAGGGGTTTAGGAGAGGAACAATTGACCCTACATTGTTCCTAAAATCTAAGGATAAGGACATATTTGTTGCCCAAGTCTATGTAGACGATATCATTTTTGGGTCAACAAATAATGACTTCCTACAAGAATTCATCAAGTGTATGGAAGATGAATTTGAGATGAGTCTTGTAGGAGAGTTAACCTTTTTCTTAGGCCTTCAAGTTAAGCAAACTAATGAAGGTACACATGTATTTCAAACCAAATATGCTAAAGAGATGCTAAAGAAATTTGGTTTAGAACATGCTAAGGAAGCATCCACACCCATAGGAACTAATGTGAAAATGGATAGTGACCTTGAAGGCAAAATGGTAGACTCTAAACAATATAGGAGCATGATTGGTAGCCTCCTATACCTAACCGCTAGTAGACCCGACATACTTTTTGCGGTAGGTATGTGTGCAAGGTACCAATCTTGTGCCAAAGAGTCCCATTTGATTGTAGTCAAAAGGATCCTAAGGTATGTGAAAGGAACCCTAAATGTCGGACTTTGGTATCCTAGAACCCCAAATGTTGACCTAATTGGATACACCGACTCGGACTATGCGGGTTGCAAGTTAGATAGGAAGAGTACAAGTGGAGGGTGTCAATTCCTTGGGTCTTCTTTAGTTAGTTGGAGTAGTAGGAAACAACCATGCGTTGCCCTATCAACAACGGAAGCAGAATATGTGGCAATGGGTGGATGTGTTTCCCAACTCCTTTGGATCATGCACACCTTAGAGGACTATGAGCTACATTACACCAAGGTCAAAGTCTTGTGTGATAATGTAAGCACGATCAACCTAACTAAAAATCCGGTTCACCATTCTAGAACAAAACACATTGAAGTGAAACATCACTTCATTAGAGACCATGTGGCAAGGGGAGACATAGAATTACACTATGTTGAATCAAAGTCGAACCTAGCCGACATCTTTACCAAGCCTCTTCCCGAATCGGAGTTTACATCCTTAAGAAGAGGCCTTGGAATGTGTTTTGTGGAAGTATAGAATGAACTTGGACACATTAGCTTTGAAAAAGGGTGCTTGATCCATTAGGGTGATACATTTGGCTCACTTGTGCTTGTGGCACATTGTTGAACCACTAAAAGTATCAAAATATCAAATCTAGACCAACTATGGGGGAGGCAAGTGTTTAATCAATGGACACTTTGCCAAAGATCATAGTTGGACATTTTAAAACTTTGAAAACCATTTTATGTTTTACATACTGTGCCATGCTTTTAAAAGTCACATATTTGCAAAATTGGTTTCAAAGGTTGATACAAAATGTAGTGTTTTTCAAAACTTTTGGGTTTTTATCAAAAGACGTGCATGTTTGAAATTTTATATGGTTTAATATTTTTCCCTGATAGAGTATAACATTTCAAACATGTATGCAAAATTTTACAATTTTTGGAATTTTTTGGAATTTTCTGGGAGTTTCTGAAATTCGACAGAAAAGCTGAAATTTCAGACTGATGGCGTATCAGTCGACTGCCCTATGGGCAGTCGACTGGCACAGCTATTTTCAGTTGCTGTGAGAAAATTCAGAAATCAATAATCATCCCATTTGATACCCTAGGGTTTGGTTGCTTGAGGCAATCATTTTGATGGTGTCAAAGGGGGAGAATGGGCGGTTTAAGTTAGAATTTTGACTTAAAATGGATGATTTTAGGTATTTTGTCTATCTTAGACCTTGAAAGGTTAAAATTTGTGGAGAAGACATGGATTAAGGGGGAGGTACCTCTTAGGTTCAGATATGTCTTACATTCTTATTGATGTTGTTAAGTGGAAACTTAACTTGGAATATGATTAGAATTGAAACTGTGGAGAGGACATAGGTTAAGGGGGAGGTTACCTCTTAGGATTATTATGTCTCATAATGTTTCAATTGCTATCTTTTGCTATTGCTATTGCTGTTATTTATCTCTAACTTAAACATATTGCCACACATCAAAAAGGGGGAGATTGTTGAGGCAATCGACCCTTTAAATGATTGGAAGATCATGGTTTTGATGTGTGGCCGAATAGGTTTATAGTTAGAGTGTTATGTTGTATTTGATTTGTGTTATTGAGTTTGCAGGACTTGGAAAATCACACTTGGTGGACCTATCCGAGGGACGAGAGCCGAGGGAGGAGAGCTCCAAGGGTAAGCCGGGAAGTGGACTTCAAAGGGCACACGTGAAGGGTGGCATAGAGGCAAGCCAAGGGAGCAGACCTGAAGGCAAATGCGAAGGAGAAGGTTCGGAGTGGCTGGAGCTGAGCTGGGAGGCAGGGCAGTCGACTGGCCCAAAGGCAGTCAACTGCCAAAACCCACAGAGAGTTCGCAGCCTCGGACCAGTCGACTGGCCTTGGGGCAGTCGACTGGTATATCCCAAAACTAGCCGTTGGCTAGCTGTTTACTAGCCGTTGGCAAGCCGTTGGCCAGCATTTACTGCTGGTCCAATCGACTGCCCTAGGGGCAGTCGACTGGTGCGAGCCTGGACAGACTGCGAATCTGTCCTTTTCACCTATAAAAGGAGGCCTCGTTACACGTGTCTGTACAGTTCCGTACAGTAACGAAGTGCTGCCCAATTGTAGAGTGATCTTTTGCTTCCTCCACTATAATTCTGTATCTGTAAAGAGGAAGCTCTTGCTGTAAAGGTTTCTCCACCTCAAGGAGACTTTTCGATAGTGAAAAGTGGTGCTCGCGGAGTGTATCCTTGGATTAGTCACCCATCTGGGTGGATACCAAGTAAAAGAATTTTTGTTAGCATTGTTATTTCCTTTGCATATTATATCCTCTACGCTAACATCTGTGTAGAGATCAAATGATCTGCTAAAGTGCATTCACCCCCCCCCTCTGCACGCCTATATCGATCTTTCACATTCTATAATTGGTTAATTATAGACGACCAACATAAATCGAAAGTCTATTTAGTCACACGCACTACGAGTAATCCGAGGGATTTAAAACGAGTTGAAAATTAGATTTTCCAATCAAGAGAGATTAGGTTCGGTTGAGGCAAACGATAAGTCGAATCTGAATTTTTCAGAGACGCATCGGAAGCGTAAAATGGCTAAGTCTTTTGAAGACTTAATAGATGAATTAAATGAGTTTAATTAATTGGGGGATGACTTAGATAGGCCGGCCAAAGAGGGTCCCCACCCTCTTTGCTTGGCCGGCCACAACAAAAGGAGAGAACCAAATTGTTTGGTTCAATTTATAAAATAAACCAAGTGTGGTTTGTTTTATAAAATTATGGATGATATAAATTTTCATATAAACCAAGGTTTGGTTTATTTTTCATGGAAATTAAAATGAACCATGGATTAGTTTATTTTATTTTATAAAATCAATCATGGATTGATTTACCATGATAAAGAAATTTATATAATGAAATTTATTTTTCATGGAAATTAAAATGAACCATGGATTGGTTTATTTTATTTTATAAAATCAATCATGGATTGATTTACCATGATAAAGAAATTTATATAAAGAAATTTATTTTTCATGGAAATTAAAATGAACCATGGATTGGTTTATTTTTTTTATAAAATCAATCATGGATTGATTTACCAAGATAAAGAAATTTATATAAAGAAATTTATTTTTCATGGAAATTAAAATGAACCATGGATTGGTTTATTTTATTTTATAAAATCAATCATGGATTGATTTACCATGGTCAATAAATTTATATAAAGAAATTTATATGATAAATTTCTTATGAAAATTTATTCCATAAGAAAAAGGAGACTTGGTTGATTTTTATCATGAATTAAAAATCATGATAAAACTTGGCATGATGGAATAAGTCATAGAAAATTTATATAATAAATTTCTTATGAAATTTATTCCATAAGAAAAAGTAGACTTGGCGGTTGAGAGGCCACTATATAAAGGACCCAAGGCAAGGCTTGCAAATAATTCGATCAAATCAATGTATTCTTGCTTGGGCTCTCTCCCTCTCCTCCCTTCTTCCTCTTGGCCGGCCATAAGCCTCTCCTCCGTTCTTCTTGCCGTGAGCACAAGGAGAAGCACCGAGGCAACGAAGTTCTTCCGTTGGGACGATCTTCCACTCCGGCCATCATCACCTTGGGATTGGGCGCAAGTCATCTTCCTCCTTCTCGTTGGAATTGTGATTCCGGGCAACCTTGGTGGTGAGTTTTTCCGATGTGATTACTTCTCTCTAGGTTTCTTGTCGCATTCTCGGAGAATCTAGTAGTTCTCGAGAACACGAAACTCGTGGCTTTGCGAAGTCATCCCGAAGATACTCGGCGTGGACGCGAATAGAGGCGAGCTTCCAAGGGACGCTTACGGTTGGATCTCGTCCCTTCCTTCGAGTTACGCGAGGTAACAAATAAATTAGTTTACGTTTCTGCAAAATTTTAAATATATGATTATGTCTACACAAGATAAGGATGCATGTTTAGATGTGTGGTTAAATAATTTGAGAAATTATTTATGCTAAACCTTCCGCTGCACGTAATTAATTTTAAAATTACGAATCTGCATCCATGTCAACATGCACCCGGTCCCAACAGTAAGCACGAGCTAGCCGGACCAATTTAGGTCGATCCCCTTCACTGTCTTCTGATTCTGAGTATGAGTCCAACTCGTGTGCTGGTTGAGGCTTCTTCTTGGGATTTTTTTCTTGAGTTTTACCTACAACGAAAGCTATACCTTTCTCGACCAAAGTAGCATTAGTCTGTTCATGCAGTTCTAGTTCAGAAAATAACTCATCTAATTTTATTTCCAAGAGATTCCTTGAAACCTTGTAGGCATCCACCATAGACGCCCACAGTGAGTTTCAAGGAAATGAATTCAAAGTATACCTTCTTAGGTCACAGTTTTCAACCTTGTGACCTATCGTGTGCAACCCGTTCATTAGCTCCTGGATCCTGGCATGGAGTTGAGCTGCAGTCTCTCCGTCATGCAATTTTATTGTATAGAGTATGTTGAGCAACAGATCCCTTTTGCTGATCCTGGTGTCGGATGTGCCTTCGTGCAGCTCGATCAACTTGTTCCAGAGCTCCTTCGCGCTGTTGAAGGGTCTTACACCGTTCAACTCCTCTTTTGTTAGGCCGCACTGCAAAGTTTGGGTCACTTTTGCATCGGCCTCGATCTTCTTCTTTAGTGGGTCGTCCCACTCGGTATAGTGTTGCACCATGCCTTATGCATTTTTAGGAATTTCCAGCCCAGACTGGATAATGATTCACATGTCCACCTGAGTTTTTAGGTGGACTTCCATCCTGCTTTTCCAGTAGGAGAAATCTTCTCCACTAAAAAGAGGGGGTCTAGCAGTGTTGAATCCCTCTTGCATGGCCATAAAATTTTTTAACTTAAAAAGAGAGAAAAAAAACTCGTTCCAAGACTGAGTCTTGGATTAGTAGGGTGGGATGAATATTAATAATGAAAAAAATCGAGTGGTGATGCACCAACCTCGATTAACGAGAAAGTTTCAAGCGAAAAAAATTTAAAATTCGAAAATCCAAAAAAAAATTCTGAAACTAATGGTTGCACCATGTTTGAGCCACCTGCTCTGATACCACTTGTGGGATCGGATTGAAACGATAGAGGGGGGTGAATATCAATCGTTAAAATTGTCGAAAATAAAGAGAGTAATTGCGCAGCGGAAAATGCAAAAACAATCGCTAACACTTTTTATTTTTACTTGGTTCGCAGTCAAAGTCAGCTCCTACTCCAAGGCCCACGGTCCTTGACCGTTTACGATGGGCAATTCTATATTTTCGTAAAAGTGATTACAAATTGACTACAAATATAGAATCATAAAAAGAATTACAACACTTTAAAAAAAAAATGAACTTTTACCGATGACCAGAGAAGTTGGAAGTTCGGAGCAACGGATCGTCTTTGGCGCTTAAGTCGCGAGTACGGAGCTTGTCGGAGCGTAGCGCTTGAACGAAAGTGTCAGAAGCAATTGATTTCCAAGCCTCGGGGGTGAACCCCTTTATATAGGGTTAACAGGGGCGTCTGTGTTGAATGGGGTGCCTGACACGTGGCCTCCTCTACGCGAACCTCAATCCGCAGACTTGGCCAGCGCTTATCCCCTTCACTAGGGCACTTGAGTTAACTAGGGCGCCTGTGTTAACACAAGCGCCTCAATGACTTAGTCCTGAGGCTTGCGTGGTTGTTTGATTCGAATGGCTGGAACCCTCTTTGGTTGGGGCTCTTGTCTCAATACAGGCACCTAGCCCAGTGAGGCGCCTCACTCCATTGAGGTGCCTAAATGTAGAAACTTCATTCCTTCGTTCCTGCAATCAGGGTTAGTTCCAAACCATAAGAAGCATATAAATGATAAGATCAAACCATGTTTTACAGCCTGAGCTGTCTTGGTTATGACTTTGGGCTTCCCAAATGGAACCCTAGGTCGAACTGACGCCTAATGTTCCCTCCTACGGGGAACGCATCCTCACCTACTCCTCTCGGGAGAATTTACCTGTTTGCCAACTGTCTCCTTCGGTTGGACTTTTGCCTAGCTTCACTCATCAGGTCTTCAGTGCCCAGTCCCCGACCAGGTCTTAGTACCCAACTTCACTCACCAGGTCTTAGTGCCCAGCTTCACTCACCAGGTCTTAGTGCCCAACCTTATATCAGGACTTAGTTGCCCAGCCCGCGGCTAGGACTTAGTGCCTAGTGTACCTAGGACTTTACCTGCACACTTGATTAGCATTGTTAGATCATAACATAACTGTAACACCCCAATAAAATTCCCTTCAATATTATCCCTAATATTGAGTATAATGGCATGAATAATAGCCATATTGAGTATGATTCATGAATGATAGTTAGAGTTGTGGGAATTTTAGTGTAAGTGTTAATAGGCCTTATATGAGCTCTAAATGGTGGGAATTCCTAATGAGTCTTAAATAACAATTCATTAGTTATTCTAATGGGCCCCATGAGGATAAAAGAAATAACACATCATGTAATGGGTCTTACTTTAGATGGGTTTGCAAAAGAACAATAATAAAAAAATGTAATGATATAGGTGCCAAGGATTGAACCTTCGACCTTAGAGATGTTGTAAGCCTTAAGAATGCATGTGTAACCAATTCACCTAGCAAGGGAGTGCTATTAGGAGGATAAAGGGAATTGTAGATAGGTGTAAGGATAAGGGAAGTGAAGAGTCACCATGAGAGGAGGCACCATGCCCTTTCACTTGCCCCCTTCATTTAGTATAAAAGGTGGGATGAGAAGTGAAGAGGCTTAAATTACTTTTCTCTTCTTCTCTTCCACCAAAGCTCTTCCTCTCCCCTCTCTTCTTCCTCCTTCTTGGCCGAAAGTTCCAAAGGGGTTCCTCTTGGAAAATTTCACAAGAGGACTCTCTCTTGAAGATCTAAGTTCTTCTACAAGGCTACAAGGGCAAGGAGTATTCTAAGGTCAAGAAGGTTTCCTTTTGATTCTCTATTCGAGGTTTATAACCAAGACAACAAGTGTAAGACTCCCCTCACCTGCAACATAATAGCTTATATATATTTTTGTTCATGTTCTTGTATGTTCTTGTGATATGTTGCTAAAAATCATGAAGATTTTCCCTATAGGTAAGTTTCGGCCAAGCATGGATTTAGGGCCTAGGTTTGTGTTTGATGTTATCTAATGACTCCAATGTTTTCATGATCTTATGTTATGAGTTATGATGAAAAAAAATGAAGCAAAAAGACCCCTTGAATGTTTAGGCCAAGGGTCTCATGAAGCCATAGACTTTTTGGCCATAAGAAGATGTTTGGGTTCTTTTTGACTAGCTAATGGTTTTAATTCCTTGTTAATATTTTGTTGAGTGTTTTATATATATTTTAGGTCATGTTTTCCCTCTGAACATGTTTGGTTAATACCCTAGATAAGGACAAAAAAATGAGTTAAAGATGTCATGTTACTTGCTAATGTTTCCTAGTGTTGGAGTAGTATGTATTATATGCATGTTGTATGAATCAATTGCTCTTGTTTTGTCATTTTCATGTTGATATGAACCTTAGAAGTTTATGATCAGTACCTTTAATTGGGTTTTAGGATGGGTTAAGGTCACTACTTCACTTGATAATGTCTCTTGGTAATTGGATATTCAATGTATGCATGTTGTATGAGTTGTTAAGATGTTGTGTTGTGTTTTATGCCATGATAACCCTATCTAAATGTTTTGATCAGTAGAGTATATGATGAATTATGGTGGAATTAAAGGTATCCATGTTTCATTATGCCATGATAGATGAAAAGAAAAAAAAAGAGTTAAGGATGCCATGTTACTTGCTAACATTTTCTAGTGTTAGAATATATATTATATGCATGTTGTATGAATCAATTGTTCTTGTTTCTTTGTCATTTTCATGTTGATATGAACCTCAGAAGTTTATGATCAGTACCTTAAATTGGGTTTTAGGATGGGTTAAGGTCACTACTTCACTTGATAATGTCTCTTGGTAATAGGATATTCAATGTATGCATGTTGTATGAGTTGTTAAGATGTTGTGTTGTGTTTTATGCCATGATAACCCTATCTAAATGTTTTGATCAGCAGAGTATATGATGAATTATGGTGGAATTAAAGGTATCCATGTTTCATTATGGCATGATAGATGAAAAGAAAAAAGAGAGTCAAAGATGACATGTTACTTGCTAACATTTCCTAGTGTTAGAATATATATTATATGCATGTTGTTTGAATCAATTGTTCTTGTTTCTTTGTCATTTTCTTGTTGATATGAACCTTAGAAGTTTATGATTAGTACCTTAAATTGGGTTTTAGGATGGGTTAAGGTCACTACTTCACTTGATGATGTCTCTTGGTAATAGGATATTCAATATATGCATGTTGTATGAGTTGTGTGATGTTGTGTTGTGTTTTTATGCCATGATAACCCTATCTAAATGTTTTGACTAGTAGAATATATGTTGAATTATGGGGGAATTAAAGGTATCCATGTTTCATTATGCCATGATAGATGAAAAAAAATGGAACAAGTTCCCTAGGTGTTTCATCCTTAGTTTTAAACTGAACATTATGTGTTTTATGAATCATGAATGATAAGTTGGCATATTATGAATTTTCTTACCATGAAATTATGTTTTCTCCATGCCATGTTCATGCTTGAAAGTTATGATAATATTTACGCTTTGAGTATATGCCCATGACATGTATGACATTATGAATAAAAGAATGTCTAAAGCGCAATTTCTAAGAAAATAAAGAAATAACGAATACTATGCTAAAGAGAAATTAATATGAAAAGAAAAGGAATCATGTATGCTATTTTACTTTATGTATTGGCTTGTACTGGATCTTGAAAAAGGTCCAAGGGACGGGCTCCTAAGCATGGCCTCGGTTCTGGACTACCGTAGTTGTCCACGGTTCTAGGACTACCGTAGCTGTCCAAAAATTTTGATGACCGCTAACTAAGTGTCATGAATGTGGGTCTCAAAATTTAGAAGTGTGTAAGCTAGAAACCGTTTTTTGCAATCAAAGAATAAAAACGTAGTAAAGGGGCCACAGGTCGTATTTTTTCCTAGGGCTAGTTGAGGGTGTTTGATTCGAGCTCGAGTTTGTGTGTCGATAAGATTTTTGGGTTTCAACTGAGATTTGGAATTGGTTTCAATTAGATATGAAAACTCAATGAAAAGTAGGAAATTTAACCAAGCAACTTAACAAAGTGATGGCAATTAGGGACTCAACCGATTACGAACTTAATCAAGCCAAGGTAGATTTGCAAAATTGGAGCATGAAACTAATAGCCAATGCAATGAACACACTAAAGATCATGTTTAATCTCCGAAACTAAAACTCAAATAACCAACTGTTAAGCAATCCGTAACCAAACTTATATCAAGTCAATGTGAAACTTCACTTGATTCACAATGCAAGCTATTACAAACTAATATGCAGAATTGAGATTTGAAGTTCAGAAACAATGCAGATGAAAAACAATCTCTTTTAAACACAATAGCTCGCGTGAAGTTGCATCCAACTTATCACCAATCAATGCTAAAATTCCATCTGATGCAAATTGCAGAATTAAAAAGAAAACAGATTTGCTGCCAAGAGATGGAAGTTTATGTGCCAAGGCTGATGTGGAGTGCCGAGCTAATTCTGACAATTCAGAATGCCAACTAATCAATTAAGATTGGAAAGGTAAGCTACCAATACCATGATACGCAAGTCATGCAGGACAAAAATTCAGTAACAAAATTCAGAACAATTCAGAAACTGTCAAGGCAGAATCAGTTTCAGAAATGAAGATCAATTCAATTGCAGACAAACACATGAAGCAAGCTAAATTCGAGTGTGCAATCTGTTGGTGCAGGAAGCACCATATCGAACCTTGTTTTGATATTGGCAAAGGATTCAAAGTTAAGTGTTATTTGTTATCTAATATGCTCATTAAGTGTGCAGGAAACAAAGTCCTAGCGAAGGGCTGCTAGGCACCTGGCGAAGGAATGCCAGGATACAAAGCCCTAGCGAAGGACTGCTAGGCACCTGGTGAAGGAATGCCAGGATACAAAGCCCTAGCGAAGGACTGCTAGGCACCTGGCGAAGGAATGCCAGGATACAAAGCCCTAGCGAAGGACTGCTAGGCACCTGGCGAAGGAATGCCAGGGTAAAAAGCCTTAGCGAAGGACTGCTAGGCACCAGGCGAAGGACAGCTTGGCATTGAAGACCTAGCGAAGGACTGCTAGGCACCAGGTGAAGGACAGCTTGGGACTGAAGACCCAGCAAAGGCCTGCTAGGCACCGGGCGAAGGACAGCTCGGTATCAAAGACTTGCTAGGCACCGGGCGAAGGACAGCTCCGTATCCAAGACCTGGCGAAGGACCGCTAGGCAAAAGTCCAACAAAAGGAGTGGTTGGCATCAGGTACATTCTCCAGAGAGGAGTTGGTGAGGACGCGTTCCCCGTCGAGGGAACAGTAGGCGTCGGTTCGACCTAGGGCTCCATTTGGAAGCCCAAAGTCAGAACCAAGACAGCTAAGGCTGTATGAAAATTAATATGTTACTGCTTTTTGGACTAACCCTGGATGCAGGACCGAAGGACTGAGTGACTGCAGGTCAGAGAGCCTCAATGGAGTGAGGCAGAAGCTGAGCAGGGCGCCTCGGATGTTCCGGGCGCCCCCAAGGTGAAGACCAACCAGCAGGAGTAAAAACCGCTTCGACAGTTGACTGTCGGGGCCCCCGGATGCTCCGGGCGCCCCCATTGCGCGGGCGCCCCCGCATGCTGCGAGCTCCCCAGCACCAACTACCGAAGCAGCTCCCCTCGAAGCCAACAGATTAGAGCTTGACCCGGTCAATACGGGCGCCCCGAGCATTCCGGGCGCCCCGGTCAAAGCTGATCCCGAATTTGAAGAGATCAGAAGCTGACCGAGCACATGCCGGATCGACCGACACGTGGGGGGGTGCCCCCGACGATCCGGGCGCCCCCAGGGCTATATAAAGGGCCCTCTACCCCAAGGCTCAGAACAACACTTTATTCAACGCTTCTACGCTCTTCTGCTCCAGCGCTCTGCTCCGGAATCCTCCCAACTCGAGCCAACGACGTCCCTCTGCGCCGAAAAGTCAATCTACATCGGACGTCGGTAACGAAGAGCAATTTCCCTTTTGTGTTTATGATACTGTAATTGTAATATTGATTTGTAAACCGTTTTGCGAAAATATAGACTTGCCCGTATTAAACGGTCAACGACCGTGGGCCTTGGAGTTGGAGTCGACCTAGGCTCCGAACCAAGTAAAAATATCTGTGTTCGCGTGTTTTTGTTTTTAAACTTCTGCTGTGCAATTTCTCTATCTCAAATCCGAACGCTTTCCGATATTCACCCCCCCCTCTATTGGTTCTCTCGATCCAACAAGTGGTATCAGAGCGGGGAAGCTCAAATTTAGTGTAACCACCAATTTGGGAGTTTTTCGAATTTACGAATTTTTTTATTTTATTTCATTTCTTTTTCATTAATTGAGGTTGGTGAAACAACACTCGATCTTTTTTTTATAAATAATAACTAATGCCTTTTTCAATTTTAAATTCTTATTTTTTCACCATAAGTCAGAATTGATAAATTGATCAAGTTCTGAAAATTTGTCATAACATTTTTTATTATTATTTTAATATTTTTCTCGAAATTCATGCTAAGCAAAATTTTTTCCCAAACAGTAAATTCTTACTTTTTCATCATTAATCAAAATTGATAAAGTCAACATTTTCAAAAATTTATCATTAATCTTTATTTTATTTTATTATAGTTTTACCTTGAAATTCGTGCAAACGCTTTTATTGAGCTAGTTTTTTCTCTCTCCCGCACTACTAATCCAAGACCAAGCCTTGGTACATTTTTTGTGTTTCTTTTGTGTGCGAGGTATAAACTAAATGGCCAACCAAGAATGGAACAGTGCCCGTCCACCGCTCTTCTCTAGCGAAAATTTCAACTCCTGGAGAAATCTAATGGAATCCCACCTGAAGACTAATCTGGATTTATGGTTGATAATCCAAACGGGGTTCACATTCCCCACAGAAGAAGGAACATCGATCACTTGGGACAAACTGGATGAACCAACACTGAGGAAGATCGAGACAGATGCAAGGGCTACTGCAATACTACAATGTGGCCTAACCAATGAAGAATTGAAGCGGGTCGGATCCTTCAGATGTGCTAGAGAAATCTGGGAAAAACTGATTGACCTTCATCAAGAGATCTCAGATGAAGAAGAAGATCAGGTAAGTTATCTTGCCCTTTCGGTCCAAGCACAAATAGCCGAGTCAGAGTCTGAACCCGAATCCAAAGTCGAACCAGAATCAGACGACGAATTGACTGAGACGGTAACCGATTTTGATTTCTTTTCAAAATTAGAATTAAATAATCAAACAGATACTGTAATGGTCGAGGAAGGTGTAATTTCTATTGCAGGGAAAAATCCTAAAGAACCACCAAAGAAGGAGCTTCAATTAATACCCGAGTCCGACTCAAACATAGAATCAGAAGATGAGCCTAGATCCGAGGAGCAAGAATCAAGGGGGAGATTCCCAATAAAGAACCAAAAGGTAAAAGTGTAAAATTAATTTTAATCATGTAATTTGTTACACATGCAGGGAGAGAGGACACTAGCAAAGTGAGTGTCCTACTCGTAAGATTCGAACGACACCACCGACGGCGACAAAGGAATCAGTTCCAAAAGCACGAAAGGACAAAGGTCGCATTCAATGCTTCAGGTGCCAGGAGTTCGGGCATTACAAAAGTGAATGCACAGATAAAAGAGCTGCCAAGAATGTCGGACAAACAATCAACAATGGTAAATTTACAGTATTTGAAAATCCGTTATTTACCTTGAATAATGTGATTGATTCATGTAACTTAATTAAAGTAAATTTCAGAAAATTGAAACAAGAAAATGAAACCCTAAAACATAAGGTCAATAAGTTAGAAAATTTAATTCATAATCTTGCTGATTTCGAAAATCCGGAGTATTACTCCAATTGTGACCTTACTTAGACAATTGTTTGTTTTAATTATGTGTTTCTTTTTATTTTTGTGTTTCTTTTTGCTTAGAATTAGGTAAGGACTAAATCAGTTAATTGAAATTTGAACAACATAGTATTGGGTGGAGGTGAGATGATAGTACGTTAGGGAAGCCATCTTGGCGGAACTAGCTGAAGCTACCGATCCAAGACTCAAACTAGTTAGACTAGAATTTTTCAAAAAGTAATTTTGAAAATGAAATTTCACTAAAAGGTTTTGTCAAGGAAAGGGTTGATGATCCAATAAGGCTACGGCCAAAGAAGGCCTAGTGCCTCGCCAAGACCTAGAAGCCAATTTTTGAAATTCAAATTCAAGTTACTTCTTGTCAAATTCTAATCTAACAGAAATATCAATTGATCGTAGATTCAAACACTCTTTTTCAAAATAAATTCAAAACTAATTGCTTTTCAAAATTAATTTAACTTTTTCAAAATTAATCATGATTTTTCAAAATAACTTCTTATTTCTACTAAAATTTGTCTCATAAAACCCAGAAGGTTAACATGCATGATCACGTAGAACTGGGTGAAACATCTAGGACCTAAAAGCATAATTCACTATCCTTTTAAATAAAAAGGTGTGCAAAAGTTATTCAAAATTATCTCTATTTGGCAAATTAATTTAGTTTACGGTACCCTATTTTTTCAAAATAGTGAATTTCATGTAAATATCACAATGGGCACATGTTAGATAGAATCTAAGGCTTGTTTGATTTAATTATTAATCTGTCAAACTTAGTAAACTGAGTTAACCTTGGTCAACATAGTCAAACCCTAGTCAACCTGGTCAACACTGAAGTCTCTTAAGGAACTTAGATAAAAGACAGACTGTGTCGGATACAGGAGCAGTTTTTCTTAACCTTTTTTTCTAAAATTCAGATTTTTCAAAAACCTAATGCTTTAAAACTTATTCAGAAACCCTCGATATTACTATCTCTTTGAAAAATTATCATCATGATTTTCGAAAACTGTGCTATCATTTCAAGTTATGTTTTCAAAAATTTATCTTGAAAGTTATCATACTCAGAAGACTGTTCAAAATGATTCTTTTGATTTTAATAAACCCTAAAGACACAGAGGAAGGTCCACTTCATGATCTACAAGGACTCCTAGGATGTGTCAAATTTAGGGGGAGTTTGAGTCAAAAGATGAATTTCTGAAAAATTTTTTGGTAATTATTTGTTTTGAAGTTATTAGATAATTCTCATAATTTAAATAAACCTTAAAACTCAGAGGAAGACCGCTTGTAGTCAACAAGCTTCCTAGGACTGGGTCATGTTTAGGGGGAGATCAAATTGAAAGAATTATTGAATAATTTTTTATGCATTACACATTTAAAATCCTGTTGAAAACTTAAATAATTTTTCTTTCAAAAACTATTATTTTATCTTTCAAAATTCTTGTGGCTTATGAAATTATTTTAGAAATAATATTTACTTGGGTTGAAGAAATTTTCAGGATACTTAGGAAAATATCCTTGTAGTCAACAAGATTTCCTAGGATTGTGTCAGACTGGAAAAGAAACCTAGTCAAGTAAAATATTATGTTTTCAAATGCATAATACTTTTCAAAAATTATTTATATTTTTCAATGTCTAATAGTTTTCAAAAATAGTACTTAGACTTTCCGAAAAGGCTCAAATCTATTTTTGTCAAAAGTATTTGCATATTTTTTGAAAATGCATATGTTTTCAAAAGTACTTATATTTTTCAAAATATAATGTTTTCAAAAAGTACTAATACTTTTCTAAGGCAATAGTATTCTAAATACGTGAATTTTCTAAAGATTTGCCTATAAATATAATTTTTTTTTTCAAAATTGCACAATACCTTTCAAAGTCGAGCTTTGTTGGTGCAATTTAATCTTTTTGCTAGACTTTCAAGAGTTATACTTTTATGTTTTCAAAACTCATAGGCTCTGATACATAATTTTTTTATATCTTAAGATTTTTTTTCAAAATATATTTCTTTATTAATAAACAACTAAGGAGAGAAAAAGCTCAAATTGTTCAAAATCAAAATGTTTTTCAAAAGCTTTCTCTTATTCAAAAAAGCAAACTTGAATTTCTAAGTGTGCTTTCAAAAATTTCTAAGAGCATCTTTTTGCAAATATTTCTAAGTAAATTTTTCCTTAGTAAACAAAGTTTGTCTGAGCATGACTTGAATTTACTTTAGTAAAACTCCCTATTAGAAACCTTGGTCACCCATGTATATTTTTGATATATGTCAAAGGGGGAGGATAGGTAAAAGTTAAGTGTTTTATAATACACGTATACAGGGTTTTAGGGGGAGTATGAAAAAATAAAGAATTTTTTTTCAACTCTATTTATTCTATTCATAAACAGTTATACTTCATTGTTTACCTTATGTTCCTAATTGTTATAATGTTTTTAACTTAACTTTGAATTGTGTTGCCATAAATCAAAAAGGGGGAGATTGTTGGTGCAGGAAGCACCATATCGAACCTTGTTTTGATATTGGCAAAGGATTCAAAGTTAAGTGTTATTTGTTATCTAATATGCTCATTAAGTGTGCAGGAAACAAAGTCCTAGCGAAGGGCTGCTAGGCACCTGGCGAAGGAATGCCAGGATACAAAGCCCTAGCGAAGGACTGCTAGGCATCTGGCGAAGGAATGCCAGGATACAAAGCCCTAGCGAAGGAATGTTAGGCACCAGGTGAAGGAATGCCAGGATACAAGGCCCTAGCGAAGGACTGCTAGGCACCTGGCGAAGGAATGCCAGGGTAAAAAGCCCTAGCGAAGGACTGCTAGGCACCAGGCGAAGGACAGCTTGGCACTGAAGACCTAGCGAAGGACTGTTAGGCACCAGGCGAAGCACAGCTTGGGACTGAAGTCCTAGCGAAGGACTGCTAGGCACCGGGCGAAGGACAGCTCGGTATCCAAGACCTGGCGAAGGACCGCTGGGAAAAAGTCCAACCAAAGGAGCGGTTGGCATCAGGTACATTCTCCCGAGAGGAGTAGGTGAGGACGCGTTCCCCGTCGAGGGAACAGTAGGCGTCGGTTCAACCGAGGGCTCGATTTGGAAGCCCAAAGTCAGAACCAAGACAGCTAAGGCTGTATACAAATTAATATGTTACTGCTTTTTGGACTAACCCTGGATGCATGACCGAAGGACTGAGTGACTGCAACTCAGAGAGCCTCAAAGGAGTGAGGCAGAAGCTGAGCAGGGCGCCCCGGATGTTCCGGGCGCCCCCAAGGTGAAGACCAACCAGCAGGAGCTAAAACCGCTTCGACAGTTGACTGTCGGGACGCCCCGGATGCTCCGGGCGCCCCCATCGCGCGGGCGCCCCGCATGCTACGGGCGCCCCCAGCACCAACTACCAATGTAGCTCCCCTCGAAGCCAACATATGAGAGCTTGACCCGGTCAATACGGGCGCCCCAAGCGTTCCGGGCGCCCCGAGCGTTCCGGGCGCCCCGAGCGTTCCGGGCGCCCCGGTCAAAGCCGATCCCGAATTTGAAGAGATCAGAAGCTGACTGAGCAAATGTCGGATCGACCGACACGTGGGGGGGGCGCCCCCGAAGATCCGGGCGCCCCCAGGGCTATATAAAGGGCCCTCGACCCCTAGGCTCAGATCAACACTTTATTCAACCCTTCTACGCTCTTCTACTCCAACGCTCTGCTCCGGAATCCTCCCAACTCGAGCCGACGACGTCCCTCCACTCCCAAAAGTCAATCTACATCGGGCGTCGGTAACAAAGAGCAATTTCCTTTTTGTGTTTACGATACTGCAATTGTAATATTGATTTGTAAACCGTTTTGCGAAAATATAGAGTTGCCCGCAGTAAACGGTCAACGACCGTGGGCCTTGGAGTAGGAGTCGACCTAGGCTCCGAACCAAGTAAAAATATCTGTGTTCGCGTGTTTTTGTTTTTAAACTTCCGCTGTGCAATTTCTCTATCTCAAATCAGAACGCTTTCCGATATTCACCCCCCTCTATCGGTTCTCTCAATCCAACACAATCTAATGTGAAACAAGATGTAGAAGATCGAAGGTTCTCTTGACACAACTTTGGAAGCCAATAACACCTAAGCCGACAGACTTGAGACTGAAGTTGCAGGAATTACTTGATGTGCAGAACTGAAGTGCAGAGTAGAAACTGAAAATTGAAATCAGGGAACAACTTAATTCAGAAACATCACAAAGTAAACTGAGATCAAGTTCACAAGCCAATGTTCGGTAATGATTAAGAAGGACTTATGTGCACTTATCCCAAAATTCAGAATCAATGACTTCAACCTTCTGAATGGAATTTGATATGTAGAACAAGGAGCTGAAAAATAGAAATCAGAGTTGATGCACAACTAATTGCAAATAAGTGCAGAAATTGAATTCGATAATGATGTAAATGAAACAAACTTCAAAATAAATTCAGAGGATTAAAACTAAGCTAGCTTGATACAAAAATAAAGACTGATACGCAGCAGCCCAAGAACTGATACGCAACAGGTTTAACAGAAAATGCAGAAGTGAAACAAAATAGAATTGATACGCAAGCTATAAAATAGGAAATTAACTGAAATTGAACTGATTGTTCACTAAACAAGCTTACTAACTACTTAACTTACTGGATTGAAACCTAATTAAGCAAAAATAATCAAATAACAAAACTAAGCATTCTGATACAACGACAGAAATGAAACAAAATGCAGTAATGGAAATTACAGCTAACAATTCAAAAATTCAATAAGAAATCTAATCCTCAATCCTTCCCTAGCTCAAATACTCCTTGTTCGTCATGCAAGGGTGAGCCTCGAACCCCTAAGCTCAACAAATCATTGGAAAAACAGCCTCTGCGATTCACTCCAGCTCACACTCTGATCCAAGTTGAATACCCATGCGATTTCTTTAATCTCGCCTTGTCCAATGGCGCGGATGGTGTGGGGATGAACCAAGCACTCCAGAGAACCCGTCTTGATAGCTCGGATGGATGACGGATTGACAAAACCAAGATCGAAGCAATCAATGGCAGAACCGAGGAAACCCTCACTCGGCTCTGTTTTTGGCCAATTTGGAGTTGGAACTTCACCGAGAATCCTTCCCAATGACCGAGCACTCGATCTAAACAAAGAATTGAGGTGGTCGCGCCCTTGGATTGAAGAAAATCGAAGAACAACTGATGAACTATCGAAAACTGAAGCTATTGCGGCAAAGACGCGACAAGGGAAGAAGCTGGGAAATGTTTGATTAAATACATAGGAATGGACAGCTGAGATCGTTTTGAGAAAAGCCAATGGCTGATCTTTGTCCGATCTGAACCAAACATTGATGATGTTGATCAAGAGTCATGATCTGCCTCGGGGTAGCTCGGATCCTCCAGATTTACAATGGATAGTCCAGATCAACCTAATCTTTGAATGGACAGTCTAGAACCCTCTGAGCTTGATCCAACGGTCGAATGATCTCTGAATTGGATGAAACCTTCAGATCTGGATCAGAGTGCTTGATTAACCCTAACCCTAGCACGGATTACCTCAGATGGTCCCAGATGGCTCAGATCTAGCCGCTTTTGAATTGGACGACCTAGATTAATCCGAAGCTTGATAACTCGATCCGGGTCCACTTCTGACTCAAGTTTGACCCAATATGCCCTATGTCCATGATCCTTTCATGCCTACAAAAATAGATCAAAAATTTAGTGGCCAAATAATCCAAATATGTACAGATTTGCAATTAAGTCCAAAATAAAAGCAAGTCCTAGAACCTAGGGTAAATTCACAATTAAGCAAGTAAAATATGGGTCAAGCTTGGATTTTAGCAACTAAAATAATCAACAAAATAGCACTTATCAACTCCCCCACACTTAATCTTGAGCGTCTCACGAAACTACTAAGTATGTATCCCTTAGATTTTCTCAAGCATAATTAGAAACAAATGAAAAGAAATTATCTAAAGTTGTCAATTCTAAAAAAATCTAAGCTCTATGGATTAGTATCTCGTCCTTAAATCAACAACTTAGCTTTTTCATCCTTCATGATTCATAGAGATGAATTTAATTCACTAGCCTTTCAAGGGAAATTTTTGGTGGCTCTCTTCTTGAATTCTAACTTCATAATGAAAATGGAGCTCACTCAAACACACATGCTTTTTGCACTACCATAGGCTTACTTGTTATCTAATCTCCACCATTATTCATGATTAGGATCAACATCTATAAAAACAGGTGAAAACATGGAAAATGGTAAGAAATGAAATAAAAGCCAAGAAAATAGAAAAATTGATGAAGTGGGATACGTGGTTGCTCAAGAATGTTTCCAATGTGCTTTGCCCCTCTTGTCAGTCCTCTAGTAAATCAAAAGTGTGGTGGAGTAAACCTTGAACAATGCCTTTGATTTGGATGAATAAAACTTTATAAGTTCCAATGTGCCAATTTTGCCTTTTGTGTGCCACTTGTTTTTCTTTTCCTCTTTTCATCATATTTTTTTTCTCTTCTTTCTTTCTCTCTTGTAAAGTCAAAATGGCAGCAATGCAAGGCTTGGATATGGATGAGATTATCTTCACTAAATTCATGAGGCCGAAACTCCCTTGTGTGTCATTTTGTTTCTTCGTTCTCTTCTCTTTTTTTCGAACTATTTTTCTTCTTTCTTTTTTTTTTCTGAATTCTTCTAATGGAGCACTTCAGATCAGATTTGTATCGGAGAACTTAAGACATCAAGTGACATAGATGCTCCACTTACAACCCTCACTAAACTACTCTTGCAACTCATTTTGATACACAATCCTTTACAAGTTGGCACACTTCCATCATTTGTTCTCTTTTTTTTTCTTCAGATTTCGGCTCCACAGCATCACTTTCATACCTTGCAATTCTCTGGTTGCCTTACATCAGTTAGCATCAATGGAAGCTTGCATCGAATGGAAAGTGAAGAATTAAATGCTCACTTGGTATTTCGGCACTGCACTACAATTCCTTCATTATCACTTCATTTCTGATTTCATTTAGCAGTTCAAATTCTGCTCCCAAGAAGTTTAGTCCAATCAAAATCACTCTGCCAATTCTGTGTCAATTCGGCAAGACATTGCCGATTAAGGAAGCACAAATTCAATTTGAAGTTGGTACAAATCTGCCTTATAACATTCTAACTGAATTTTTTTCTTGCAGATTCACATCAGCTCTTCAACAGATTTCCTTTCAGCACCTCACAGCTTCCCTCACATTAAGTTTGTATCATTTCAGCAACTTGATACCTTGCTGTTTTATTCAGGCTCCCAAATCCTTCATCACTACTAGCTCCCAATCACACTGCCGTGAGCTTCAATTCAATTCTTACCTGCTGTTTTTCAGATTTCTGATGGCTGGTGCAGATGGACTTGTTCTTAATCCTTATTAGCAACAACTGTTTCACATTCAATTCAGATTAGTTTATATGCAATTGCAGAAGCACTTGAATTTGTACAACTGCAATTCAGCATTTGATGCCAAGCTGTTTCTTATTTCTAAGCAAAGAAAAACTGTAAGTCCAAAACATTTCTGCCCAAAAATTTAGCTCATATCTTTACTTCCATTCATTGCATGCCACTTGGATTTTCAAAGTATGATAAGGAATCTAGATCCTACACTTGCTTCCATCCTCAACCATTTCTTCTTGCTCATTTTTGACACCAAACTCAATTCAACTTGGCACATGCAATTGCAAAAAATTTTCTTGACATGAAATGCCTCTTTGATACCAAAATAGTAGTCACTCCCCCACACTTAATCCTTTGTCCGTCTCGGGCAAAGTAGCATTAAGAAACATCCCAAGCAAACAAGTCCATAGAAAAGTAAGGGTAAGAGTAGAAAATATTAAAGAAAAATAGAATGAACATGATAATTTCTAAAAATTGATATGGAAAAGGAAACAAATTAATTAGCCTGTATAGATGTGATCCAATCATTGAAATATGGTTTTGAAAGAACCTAAGCAAATTCTGGAGTACAATAACATATGTGTGTCACAAATATAAGGCTAATTCTCACTAGGCAAATATAATTCATCTCAAGTCCTCAATAAAGAATCTAAAGCGAAGTAGTACTCAAGCATCCTAGAATTCATCCATGAGCTCAAATCCTAAGTTTTAACTACCAAATTTAATTTATTTTCAAAAGACTCTAAAATGCTATGGAGATAACCTAGAGGGATACATTTATTCCTAGTCATGTAAGAAACAAATTTCCAAGAAAACTAGCATGGTATCTACAATGACTCTTATTCATTCTACTCTACGCACGCATTTATTAGCAAGGACTCAATTTAAAAGAAAATTCTACTTCTAGAAAACATAAAAGTGAAAAATGCAATAAAAGAAAATACAAGAAGGAACAAACTCCCCTTTATTTCTGGTGGACGGAGTCGATCAAGAAGTAGCCTCCATCGTGGTAGTGGCGGAGTATGGGTGGCTGAGAGAGCTTCCTTCATTTGACCTATGTCACGGTGCATGTCTCCCCCACACTTGAACTTTACAAAAAAATATTCAGGTGACCGCAGGCGATTTAGGTACAAGACCCATGTAAGAGGTGGAGTGCTTCGAATTAAAGTAATATCATCTCCTCCTTCAGGATGCCTGTTGAAAGTTCTTCCAGGAGGTTGGAGTCTGTTCAGATGGAGCACCCACTCTAGAAGTCTTCTAGACCCTGCAAAACAATGTAATACCTCTCTCAAGTGAGCAGGGTAAGAAAGAAATGAAATAATATCAGTCTCTGCATGAAATGTATCCAAAACTGCATCATATCCAATGAAATCAATTCTTGGTACCTCAATGAATTTTTCACAATTATTTTCTACAAAAAATGAATCCAGAAACTCATCACAAACAATGAAATCAATTTTTGGCACTTCAATAGAAATTTCACAATTATTTTCCACTAAGGATGTATCAAGCAATGTATTACAACCAATGAAATCAATTTTCGGTTCCTCAATAAATGTTTCACAATCAATTTCAGCATAAGATATATCAAGAGCTGCATCACAATAAACAACATCAATTTCAGGCTCTTCTAAAAATTTTCTACAATCCATATCCACAAAAGATGTATCAAGCAATGTATCAACACCAATGAAATCAAATTTAGGTGCCTCCATAAGTTTTTCACACTCAACTTCAGCATAATATATGGCAAGAGATTCATCACAATATACAACATTAATTTCAGGCACATCTAAAAATTCTTCACACTCAGCATTTGCATGATTTGTATCACCACATGCTTCATATTCAGTCAATTTAACACTAGGAACCTCTATGAATTTTTCACAATCAAATTCTACAAAAGATGCATCCCTAAGTATATCACAAACAATGGAATCAGTTTGAGGTACCTCAATAAATATTTCCAAAGAAATAGGAAGAATACTTACCTGATCATGCTGAAAAATACCTGGAGGTTCTACAAGAGTAGATGTAACTGTGGCCTCCTCCTGGTCAAGTATATGCTCCACTTCAGGTTCAGGTTTTGGTGGACACTCAACTAAATCAGGTGATCCTTGGGTTCTTGCTTTCACCATGAAAGTCCCTACACTTTCTGGTTCATCCTCTGAATCTTCTAATGTACCAGTAAATTGTGGTGGTCCCTGGGGCTTAGTGCAATCGCCTACACCTGTAGAATCATCTCCTATACATGCTTCTTCAGTAATTTCTGCAGCAACAATATTAGAAAAATTAGGACCATTAATAACACTATCATCACAAAATAAATGATGAGAAGGGTCCTGTAGTGCTTCAGAATCTTCTTCTTGAGCTGAAAATTTTGGAAATGAGTTTTGAACAAGCACTTCTAGGGAAATGCATGCTGTAAGCGCCCTATTTTTGATGTTTTCTTCTTCTTCTTCCACCAAATGTGCAAGATCACTTGAAGAAGGACTTGGCCATGCACTAGGGTCACCTTGAACTGATATAAACTCAACTCCGAGGCTGTTTTGAATGGGAAAATTAGACGCTGGAAATTTTTCAGGAAATTCGGCATCTGGAGTATTTAAACTTGACACAACCTCTTCACTCACCAAAGTTAATTCATAATAATGCCCCTCAGAATTAAGAATAGCTTGAGAAGATAATTGTCCTGATGTTTGGGCTTTTATCTGATTCAATTGATCAACCAATTTTCCAAGGCGTCCTCCGATGTCGTGATGCTTTTGTTGTTGTAAAATTTGTTGCAACATCTCTATCATCCTTTGTTGTTGAGCCTCATTCTCATTAGGATTCTCAAAGCCTCCTTGGTTAGTGTGGAACTCTTGTTGGTCTTGAAATGTAACATAAGGCTGTTGAAGACTGTAAGTAGGCTGTGAGTTCTGAAATGGGAGCTATTGGGGCTGCTCAAATGATTGAATGGGCTGATTAAACTGCTAAAAATTTGGCTAGAGCGATGGTTGAATTTGCTGAGAATTATAGCCCTGGCAATTCTGAGTTTGAGGTTGACATTGTTGATTGAAAGGCTGAAATGGTTGGGACTAAGAACTATGGTTTTGAAATTGAAAATTTTGATCGTATGGCTGTGAATGTTGCAGAGGTTGTTGAAAATTCTGTATGGGTTGAAATTCTTGCTGCCATGGCTGAGGTTGAGGCTGAAATTGATTATTTCCCTGCTGAAAACTTAAATAAGGCTGCTGGAAATCTTGGTTAAGATGCTGAAATCCTTGGTTTGGTTGAACTTGATGGAAGGGTGGTTGCTGAAAATTCAGATTATCAAAATACCCTTGCTGAATTCCTTGAAAAGGTAATTGATTTTGTTGATAGGGTTGCTGAAATTGGGGCTGGAATTGCTGAATTGGTTGCTCAAAATTCTGGAATTGTGGCTGCCCAATCTGAGTTTGCTGGAAATTTGGTAAACTTGGCTGAAAATCTTGCTGAAATTGTTGAAATTGTGGCTGACAAAACTGATTTGTTTGTTGAAAATTTGCACAAGACTGTTGGAAATCTTGTTTTGGTGACTGATTGAAAGGTTGGTTCTGCTGAAATTGTAGGAAAGATTGACATTGTGGCTGCTGGTAAGTAGATGAGAACATTTTGAACTGGCAGTCCTGTCACAAAGCAAACAAGAAAAATGGTAGCAACCGTATACAAAAGATAAAGTACATGAAAATAGAATCAAATGATATGCCCATAAACACACAATCAAAAATCAAACAACTCAATTAGTTGCTTCCCCGGCAACGTCGCCAAAAATTTTGATGACCGCTAACTAAGTGTCACGAATGTGGGTCTCAAAATTTAGAAGTGTGTAAGCTGAAAACCCTTTTTTGCAATCAAAGAATAAAAACGTAGTAAAGGGGCCATAGGTCGTATTTTTTCCTAGGGCTAGTTGAGGGTGTTTGATTCGAGCTCGAGTTTGTGTGTCGATAAGATTTTTGGGTTTCAACTGAGATTTGGAATTGGTTTCAATTAAATATGAAAACTCAATGAAAAGTAGGAAATTTAACCAAGCAACTTAACAAAGTGATGGCAATTAGGGACTCAACCGATTACGAACTGAATCAAGCCAAGGTAGTTTTGCAAAATTGAAGCATGAAACTAATAGCGAATGCAATGAACACACTAAAGATCATGTTTAATCTCCAAAACTAAAACTCAAACAACCAACTGTTAAGCAATCCGTAACCAAACTTATATCAAGTCAATGTGAAACTTCACTTGATTCATAATGCAAGCTATTACAAACTAATATGCAGAATTGAGACTTGAAGTTCAGAAACAATGCAGATGAAAAACAATCTCTTTTAAACACAATAGCCCGCGTGAAGTTGCATCCAACTTATCACCAATCAATGCTAAAATTCCATCTGATGCAAAGTGCAGAATTAAAAAGAAAACAGATTTTCTGCCAAGATAAGGAAGTTTATGTGCCAAGGCTGATGTGGAGTGCCGAGCTAATTCTGACAATTCAGAATGGCAACTAATCAATTAAGATTGGAAAGGTAAGCTACCAATACCATGATACGCAAGTCATGCAGGACAAAAATTCAGTAACAAAATTCAGAACAATTCAGAAACTGTCAACGCAGAATCAGTTTCAGAAATGCAGATCAATTCAATTGCAGACAAACACATGAAGCAAGCTGAATTCGAGTGTGCAATCTAATGTCAAACAAGATGTAGAAGATCGAAGGTTCTCTTGACACAACTTTGGAAGCCAACAACACCTAAGCTGACAGACTTGAGACTGATGTTGCAAGAATTACTTGATGTGCAGAACTGAAGTGCAGAGCAGAAACTGAAAATTGAAATCAGGGAACAACTTAATTCAGAAACATCACAAAGTAAACTGAGATCAAGTTCACAAGCCAATGTTCGGTAATGATTAAGAAGGACTTATGTGCACTTATCCCAAAATTCAAAATCAATGACTTCAACCTGCTGAATGGAATTTGATACGCAGAACAAGGAGCTGAAAAATAGAAATCAGAGTTGATGCGCAGCTAATTGCAAATAAGTGCAGAAATTAAATTCGATAATGATGTAAATGAAACAAACTTCAAAATGAATTCAGAGGATTAAAACTAAGCTAGCTTGATACAAAATAAAGACTGATACGCAGCAGCCCAAGAACTGATACGCAGCAGGTTTAACAAAAAATGCAGAAGTGAAACAAAATAGCATTGATACGCAAGCTATAAAACAGGAAATTAACTGAAATTGAACGGATCGTTCACTAAACAAGCTTACTAACTACTTAACTTACTGGATTGAAACCTAATTAAGCAAAAACAATTGAATAACGAAACTAAGCATTCTGATACAACGACAGAAACGAAACAAAATGCATTAATGGAAATTACAGCTAACAATTCAAAAATTCAATAAGAAATCTAATCCCCAATCCTTCCCTAGCTCAAATACTCCTTGTTCGTCATGCAAGGGTGAGCCTCGAACCCCTAAGCTCAACAAATCATTAGAAAAATAGCCTCTGCGATTCACTCCAGCTCACACTCTGATCAAAGATTAATACGCATGCGATTTCTTTAATCTCGCCTTGTCCAATCGCGCGGATGGTGTGGGGATGAACCAAGCACTCCAGAGAACCCCTCTTGATAGCTCGGATGGATGACGGATTGACAAAACCAAGATCGAAGCAATCAATGGCAGAACCGAGGAAACCCTCACTCGGCTCTATTTTTGGCCAATTCGGAGCTGGAACTTCACCGAGAATCCTTCCCAATGACCGAGCACTCGATCTAAATAAAGAATTGAGGTGGTCGCGCCCTTGGATTGAAGAAAATCGAAGAACAACTAAAGAACTATTGAAAACCAAAGCTATTGCGGCAAAGATGCGACAAGGGAAGAAGCTGAGAAATGTTTGATTAAATACATAGGAATGGACGGCTGAGATCGTTTTGAGAAAATCCAACGGCTGATCTTTGTCCGATCTGAACCAAACATTGATGATGTTGATCAAGGGTCATGATCTGCCTCGGGGAAGCTCGGATCCTCCAGATTTGCAACGGATGGTCCAGATCAACCTAATCTTTAAATGGACAGTCTAGAACACTCTGAGCTCGATCCAACGGTCGAATGATCTCTGAATTGGATGAAACCTTCAGATCTGGATCAGAGTGCTTGATTAACCCTAACCCTAGGTCGGATTGTCTCAGATGGTCCAAGATAGATCTAGCCGTTTTTGAATCGGACGACCCAGATTAATCCGAAGCTTGATAACTCGATCCGGATCCACTTCCAACTCAAGTTTGACCAAGTATGCCCTAGGTCCTTGATCCTTTCATGCCTACAAAAATAGATCAAAAATTTAGTGGCCAAATAATCCAAATATGTTCAGATTTGCAATTAAGTCCAAAATAAAAGCAAGTCCTAGAACCTAGGGTAAATTCACAATTAAGCAAGTAAAATATGGGTCAAACTTGGATTTTAGCAACTAAAATAATCAACAAAATAGCACTTATCAATGGGCTCCTTATGAAAGCCTCGGTTCTGGGACTACCGTAGCTCTCCTCGGTTATAGGACTACCGTAGCTGTCCTTGATGTGTGGTACAAGCCAGGGATCCCAATGATGATGATATGTTAATGTTCAAGTATTATATTATATATAGTTTCAAAAGAGCATCCTTAATGTTTATGCACATGTTTATGTTTAATGATATTGCATATGCTATGTTTAATGTCTATGCACATGTTTATGTTTAATAATATTGCATATGCTATGTTTAATGTTTATGCACATGTTTATGTTTAATGATATTGCATATGCTATGTCTAATGTTTATGCACATGATTATGTTTTAAAGATGATGCGAATGTTAAGTGTTTATGCTTATGTGCTTTAGATGCTTTAAGTAATTATTCATGTTATATGTTGATGTCAAATGATGTAGATTTCTACTTATATGTGATGTACGAATTTTGTGAGTAAGCAAGGAGCTTACTAAGCATTTTATGCTTATAGTCTACCAACTTATATTGCAGATACAACTATAGGTTTCTAAAGAAGGGGAAGCAGCAGGAGGGCATGTGTGTGTGTGGCAGTGACTTGGCAGAATGATCCTACTGTTGTCTTTACTCTTACTTATGGACTTATTTCTCATGGACTTAATGTTGCTACTTATAAATGCATGTGTTATTTCTTATGATTATGGTTACTACTTGTTGGAGTTGAAGTTCTTTATGATATGCATGTTGGGACCGGGTGCTTGCCGACGCGGACACGTATTGTAATTGTTACATAATTACATGCAGCGGAAACAAAAACATGAAAATCTCCTAAATTATTCTAACACATATCCTAAGCATGCAATGTGTTCACATAATCGTAATATAAAATTTTTGCAAAAAAGGAAATTACTCTACGAATTACCTTGCGTAACTTGGAAGAAGGGACGAGATCCAACCGTTAGCGTCCCTTGAAAACTCCGCCTCTATTTGTATCCACGCCGAGTATCGTCGGGATGACTTCGCTAAGCTACGTGTTTCGTGTTCACGAGAACTACTAGATTCTCCGTGAACATGTCGAAAACCGAGAGAGTAATCAAATCGAAAGACTCACCACCAAGGTTGGCCGAAGAGGAAGATCGTCGCAAGGAAGAACTTCGTCGCCTTGATGCTTCTTCTTGTGCTCACGGCAAGAAGAAAGAAGGAAGGCCTATGGCCGGCAAAGAGAGAGGGAGAGAACAAGAGGAGAGAGCCCAAGCAATTCTTTGATCAATTCTCTTCCATGGCACCCCTTGGGTCCTTTATATAGGGAGAGGTTTCTTAATACTCAAGCAAACCTCTCCTTGATTATGGAATAATTTCTCAAACAATCCATAATCAAGGCTCTCATGATCAAACTTCTTCTTCTTGATTATGGAATAATTTTTCAATCAATCCATAATCAAGGCTCTCTTTCTTTTGGCATGATTATATAAAATTTATAAAACAAACCAACGATTGGTTTATTATATAAAAATTTATATATAACCTTTTATAAAATAAACCAAACTTTGGTCTATTTTATAAAACAAACCAAAATACCCTTATCCTCTAATGGTGGTGGCCGGCCATGACAAGAAAAGAGGAGGCCCCCTTCTTGGTCGGCACATCTAACCCCAATTGGATCAAATCCCTTAATGAATTAAACTTATTTAATTCACTCATTAAGTCTTTAAAAGACTTGGCCATTCTATGCTTCCGATGCGTCTGAAATAAATTCAGTTTTGACTATTGTTTGGACTTACCAAAAAAATAGTCTATCTCGATTAGAGAATCCAATTCTCAACTCATTTGAAATCCTTCGAATTACTCGTTATGTGTGAGACCAAATAGGCTTTCAATTTATGTTGGCCGTCCATAATTAACTAATTAATTATAGAATGATCATGAGTGGCACCTAGTAGTACATCATGATCCCCAATTAATTGAATGATCAACGGTTGATATCAGAAATGATTCTGAAACCCATTAGCAACTATAATGAATCGTGCCCCATTCCCTTCACCATCTTATACCCTCTTGGTTCAGGACATGGTTTATGTGTGTCAGTCCCCACTAGGCTGACTACGTCACACCTAGACCAAGTAACGTTTCCTCGTCCTATGGATTCTAATTACTCTCATGTATTTAAGAGATTCATACTCTGAACATGTCATGCTCTGGCCAGAGGCTTCAAGTAACAATCCGACGATTGGCCTCGGGTATACATCTCCTCGCAAGGAGTGGTGAATCCTTTGTAGGTTGTTCAAACATCTTTGGGCACTTCGGCTTATACCCAATCATCCTGGGTCCACACCTCCTTGGAGATGCTTTCCTAAGATGTCAAAGTATAAGTCTCCATGACCAAGATGACTTGAACACCGCAAGTCAAAGGAGCATCGCACTTAAGTTGCAGTAAGAACTTTACTGACATATCTATATGTAGACTACCATATGAAGTTTTACAGCTAGTCACTCCAATGAACTAGTTCCCTTAAATAGCATTCATGTTTATCTCCGGACATCTCCATGTCACCAGCCAGTCAGAATTAGCTGATTAGAGAATAACCAATGCTAGTCTCAACAGAATTGATAGTGTCCGTATTTATCAATTCATCGACTAGGGACAATTTCAATACTTCACAATTGCTCATGTAGAGATAATCAATAGTTGTGAATTCATCACAAATTCTCTCATGCTGTGAATTGTATTGCGGATATTCAGTAAATGAGCTTAAGATCTTAATCAAATAATCATGTATACTCAAATAGTGAATATTCATTTATAAAAAAAATAAATGATTACAATCATAAGGCGATTGCCATAGGACACTTCTCTCATGTCACTAACAAACTCCCACTTGGCCTAATGCCAATCGCTACGGTACCCAATACCACAAGCTCTAACATGACCCTCAAACATACGTTGAGGCAAGGCCTTAGTTAAAGGATCCGCTAAATTCCTTTCAGTGGGAATTTTCTCAATTTGTATATCATTCCTACTTATAATCCCTCTGATCAGATGATAGCGGTGAAGCACATATTTGGATCACTGATGAGACCTTGGTTCCTTTGCTTGTGCAATAGCTCCATTGCTGTCGCAGTAAACCGGTATTGCTTCATCAATGGTTGGAACCACACCAAGTTCTGAGACAAACATCTTGATCCAAACTGCTTTTTTTGCTGCTTCCGAAGTTGCAATATATTCTGCTTCCATGGTAGAATCCGCTACGGTGTCTTGCTTGGAACTTTTCCAGCTTACTGTGCCTCCATTCAAAATAAATACGTATCCGGACTGAGATTTGGAGTCATCCTTATTTGTCTAGAAACTGGCATCTGTATATCCAAGTATTATTATATCACCTTCTCCATATATTACGAACACATCCTTAGTTCTTCTTAAGTACTTGAATATTGTCTTGACAGCCGCCCAATGATCCATTTCTGGATCGGACTGGTATCTGCTTGTGACGCTCAGAGCATATGATACATCGGGCTTAGTACATCACATAGCATACATGATAGATCCTATCGTGGATGCATAAGGAATCTTATTCATGCAAATCCTCTCGTCTTCTGTGCGCGGACACATAGACTTTGAAAGGTTGATCCCATGCCTGATGGGAAGGTAACCATTCTTGGATTCCGACATGCTAAACCATTCTAGCACTCGGTCTATATATGTAGACTGCGAAAGACCAAGCAACCATTTTGATCTATCTCTATAGATTCTAATCCCAAGGATATAGGTTGCTTCTCCCAGGTCTTTCATGGAGAAAGTTTTGGACAACCAAATTTTAACTGACTGTAAGACTGATATATCATTTCCTATAAGTAAAATGTCATTGACATATAACACTAGGAATACGACTGCACTCCCACTAACCTTCTTGTATACACAAGGTTCGTCAGGATTTTGTGAGAAATCAAACTCTTTGATTGTCTCATCAAAACGGATGTTCCAGCTCCTGGATGCTTGCTTTAGTCCATATATGGATCGTCGAAGCTTACATACTTTGGTTTTATTAACCGATGTGAAACCTTCAGGTTGTGACATATATACATCCTCAAGCAGGTTTCCATTAAGTAAAGTTGTTTTCATATCCATTTGCCATATCTCATAATCATAATGAGCTGCTATGGCCAGGAGCATCCGAATGGATTTGAGCATAGCTACTGGCGAATAGGTTTCGTCATAATCAATTCCCTGTTTATGACGATATCCTTTTACCACTAATCTAGCCTTAAAGGTAACAACATTACCTTCCATGTCGATTTTCTTCTTGAAACCCCACTTGCACCCTATGGGCTTAATCCCTTCAGGCGGGTTAACCAAGTCCCACACTTGATTTTCGTACATGGAATCCATTTCCGACTTCATGGCTTCAAGTCATTTAACCCTTTCTGAATTTATTAGAACATCTTCATAACTGATAGGTTCGTCATTGTTAACGAGTAACACGTCATTCGATTCACTTATGAGATATCCGTATCTCTCTGGAATATTGCGTGTCCTATCAGACCTACGAAGAAGTGGTGTTGTTTTAGGTTCAACTGATAGCTCATCATTATGAGTTATTGGTTGTGGGTCTAGACTAGGTGTCTTTATAAAGTCTATTAGAGTTTCTTGAACTTCTTCAAGTTCAATACTACTCTCACTGTTTTCTTGTAAAAGAAATTCTTTTCCTAGAAATATAGCATGCCTTGAAACAAACACCTTTTTGTTCCAAGGGATGATAGAATTGGTAACCCTTCGTTTCCTTAGGCTATCCAATAAATAGACATTTATCAGACTTAGCATCCAATTTGTCTGATACAGTCTACTTTACATAAGCAGGACAACCCCATATTTTAACGTGAGTTAAATGAGGTTTCATACTATTCCACGTCTCATATGGAGTAGTAGAGACTAGCTTGGTCGGGACTCTGTTTAGTAAGTAAACAGCTCTCTCAAGCGCATAGCCCCAAAAGGATTTTGCAAGAGTTGCATGATTTATCATAGATCTAACCATATCCATCAAGGTTTGGTTATGCCTCTCAAATACACCATTATGCTGTGGTATATATGGCGGAGTCCATTGAGACAATATCTCATTGTCCCTAAGATAATCTTGAAACTCTTGACTCAAGTATTCACCACCCCGATCGGATCGAAGTATCTTAACACTTTTGCCAAGCTATTTCTCTACTTCACTTCTAAACTCTTTGAATTTCTCAAAAGCTTCAGATTTGTGTTTCATTAAGAACACATACCTGAATCGTGAGTGATCATCGATAAAGGTAATGAAGTAGCTATAACCTCCTTGTGCAAGAGTTGACATTGGTCCACATACATCAGTATGTATTAGACCAAGCAATTCTCCCACTGGTTTACCTTTTCCAGAAAAGGGTAATTTGGTCATCTTACCTTTTATGCATGATTCGCATGTATCAAATGAACCGGGTTCAAATGATTCTAGAATTCCTCATCGGTGTAATTTGGTCATGCATTTCTTACTTACATGGCCAAGACGACAATGTCACGTAGAGGAGTCTATTTGATTATCTATTTGAGCACGTTTGTTGCTAACTTCGATAATGAAAATGTCACCCGATAAATCTAACGTGTAGATACCATTGTGTAATGTTCCGGTCCCATAAAGAACACCATTTAAAGTTATGTATA